>ML795463.1:244583-297894 GCA_009831015.1 Picea engelmannii
TGAAACATAAAAAAAACACCTTATCTACTATTGTAATGATAAATTAACGAAATTGTAAAGTAGAGAGACCTGACTCTCTTAGTCGGAATGATACCCCCCTTGCCCTATATGTGATGGAACCTCCCTTAAGGTTGTAGGGTTGAAACTTCCAAGGTATGAGGGGGAAAATGTCAATCAAAATGCCCTAGGGTAAATCAATCAAACCTGCAAGGTTGGAGCCAATATATCAAAAGGAGTTCCCTATATAGGTGTTAGAGATGATAGGCATAAGAAACGCTAGGTGCTTAAGAGAGGTGGAAGGAGTTCAGTTTCCAATCCGAGTGTGTACCAACAAATTAAGGTTTTCGAAGATAAAAGGGATAAGTGGGTTTACAAAGAGGATTTGAATGGTATAAATAGTCAAGGGAATGTTATAAATGTCAAAGAATGTTGAGTTAACTGCTAAAGGATCCAAGTCATACATAATCGTCATACCACATTTATTGACTTTGTGTCACGGATTTGGTATAATGATACCTAAGTTTTTAGGCCAAAATCGACTCTCTATTACATGGCATGTGAATTCACAACCACGACACCCCAAGGAAACTCATGGTACACTTAGCACCAATAGATGAGGTAGGATTTGGGAAGTTTGACTCAATTTGACTTTGTAAGTAATAAGTTATAAACATGTTTCGGTGGCTTATATGAACTTGAATTACAACATCCTAGTGACCAATGACCCAATAAGGGAGGTATGCACCCCCAACCAGAACCATGATGCCCCAAATGGTACACCAAGGGATCAAAGTCATTCAAACTAGTGACCAAAGGCTACAGATATAAGGAAAAAATGCACTTAAGGAACCCACCTAAGAGCTAGACATCCCAATGGGGTCACACGTCTAGGATAAGGTGAGAGGGACTCTAGGAAGGTGATCCATCACACCATAGCAATAGTTGAGAGGCATTATATCATCTTTAGGCTGGTTACGCATTAATACAACACAAGGGAAAATTGCAAAAAGCACCTCCCAATGGATAGATATATGTGAATATTCAAGTGCAAAAATCATATGCTACAATATATATTTATTTATAAACACATATGTTACAAATCTCACATGTATATATTTGTTATTTATTTCTTGGAGGCCACAAGTTCAAATCCAGAGGGGGTAGGGTATGTATACCTACATAGACTTTAGCAATCAAATCGTTGTGTGGAGGAGGTCCCCTGTCCCACAAACAAGGGGGTCTCATACACCAATTTAGTGTCTAGCTTAATCATGATCTTAAAAATAAGTTATTATTATTATTTGAATTCAGAGGTAATGTTTAAATATTTAATTATTATTATTATTTTTAAATATTACATGTCAACTCAATGTTAAACACAATCATTACACATATCACTTATATTGAATTACAAAATACATCTTTCCACATAATAAAGAATAAATATTTATAACTACATTTATTAAAGATTTACAATAAAATATTATATTTCTTCAATTAAAAATTCGCACATCAAATATGGAATAAAAGGATAATCATACCATCTTCTCAATGAAGCATGGAATGTGATAAAAGGGTAAGCATCCCATCTTCTCAATGAAGCATGGATTAAGATGAAAGGACAACCATACAACCTTCCCAATGAAGAACTCCTACAAGGCAAATGATTTCTAGTTGATTAGCCTATGTTTTAAACTCATTGGAGAATACATGGTCGCTTTAAGGCTAACTTCTAAGCCTAAAATGGGCATTAAGGTTTGTCATTCAAATTAGAAAATTATTCTTCGTGAGTTACACCCATTGGTGTAAAAAAAGAGTGAAGGGAAAACATAACAAAGACAAATACTCATTTTGTCTTAAGGGAAGGGAACTAGGAATTAAAAGATTAAATAAGCTTCTTATTAAAGCAGTTGCACTTGAAATAAGTTTATTTTAAGTATAACTGTATAGTTTGCTCGTTGTATAAGAGGTGCAAATTTGAATATATAAATCATTAACATAAGATGTATATGGCAATGTTCAACTTTGATATGCATCAAGGTGGTAATTTGACATTATGTCATAGAAACATATATATTGTTGCATAAGTCCAATGCTATGACCTGACCTAATCATGATATGTGGATTTTGGTCGTTTTTTAAATTATGCTATGCTATTTTATCAATTTATCAAATTATGCTATGCTATTTTATCGCTCACTTCATGTTAGATATATGTAAGATTTGATGTGGATGGACAACTCAACGAAGTATTATTCATAAATTTTAATGGCCATAACATTTTTCACCTTCTTTCTCTTTAACTCTTCATCTTCTTGATATTTGTACCCCTCTTCATATTATAAAGGGTTTGTACCCCTCTTCATATTATAAAGAGATTTATATGTTGTAATTAGTTGATTGATTGATACCTGTATTGATGTTTATATTATGTTATACAATTTTATTTCATTAATGAAAATTTACAATTGAATTGTTGCACATATTTTTTTCTAATTATGCATATTGATATATGATTTTATTTATGTATATATTTAAATTAATTTAATGTATTATTTAACCATAATTTAGTAATTATAAATAAATTCAATTGTTGTTGTCATTGTGCTAATTTCATTGATATTTGTTTTGATCAAGATTTGTAATCAAAATTTCTATGAGACATTGTTAGCAATGATAACATAATTGCTAAACCTATGACTTAAGACATACAAGAATAAATCATGACAAAAAAAAATGATAGGTTTCCTTTTTATATCAACTATGACAAAAATAAATTGATGGGTCTCCTCTTTATATCAAGAGTTGTGTGTTTAGGACTTACATAAAGCAAGATACAACCCAAGGGAAGAAGGATATACTTAGTTGTGTTGGAATGTGTTCTAAATTGGCTTAAGCAAAGGTTTGTTAAAATAAATTGAATTAGACATGGGAATTTTAAATGGGTCTAGTAGCTAGATTATGAGAGCACTTTGTTTAGGTGTAAACTATATTTAGAGATAGACCACTTCAAGGATGCTTTCCCAAAAAGAAAAAGACATTGCAACAAGAAAATGCAAAAATAATAAACCTAATGCATGTCATGATTTAATAAAGAATCCAAAGGGAAAAAAGTAGAGGCATTTAAACTCGTAGTTTTGACAAAATAACTTATTAAACCATCTAAATGGTGTGTTACTAAAAGAGACAAAAAAAACACGATGTTGGCTTACACTCTTGAATCTCCTTAGGGGTAGGGATCAAGAGGTGACAAAAATCAAACAATTTTGATACATAAAGGGAAATAGTCCCTTTGAATACATGTAGAAGAAAGGTAATTGTGGCACTAGAGTCTCCCTTAGCTTCAACTCAATTTGTTGAATGTTAAGAAATTAAAAAGAGAAAGGATATAAAAGAAAATCCATCAATGTAAAGAATATGTGACTTATATGCTCAAACGTATGTGGTACATCTATAGATATTATAAAATAGCCAAATCAAAGAATGACCCTCTATAAACCAAATATAAAATTAGAGATTCAAAGTTGGACACAAAGTTAAAAAATGAAAAATTGATCCTAGACTTGAAGAAGTAGGGATCAACATTGAACATCAAACCTAAAATAGAATGCTCAAATATATCTCTAATATTAGTATTTTTTTTAAAATATAGACAAGTACCTCTTGATTAACTTTTGCTCAAGGCTATGACTTCAATGAAAAAAATAGCATAGATCCATCTTAACTCTGGATCTATGAAGCATTGAGAGGGATCTAATCTCTTGAGGTATACATTTTTTTTATCGTTTAAGATGGATTTAGGCGTATACGAAGAGAGGGGTAACAATATTTTTATGTAAATATCATATTTATATTGTTTCTATTTTTGTGTAAATATGGATATCTCCTTTTATCTCTCTATATAGTACATATCAAATATCTTCCTTACACTTTTTTTTCCACAGAAAATTACGCTTTATATTTGTATTAAATATAAATTGTTCTTTTACAAGTAAATCAGCAATAAGAGTCCCAAATACATCCGGACATAACCTTCCCCACTGCTGAATCAAAATATGTCAACAATATCATAGTCAGGTACAATGATCCTACTACCAATAGCTTTTTCAAGCTTCCCACATTGACAAAAAAACAAAATGAAGCATCAGTCAAACCCAAGCCAAAAGACAACTAGAAATCCTTTATCCTTCCACAATACACATAATAAAACCAGAAGCAGACTAACTAATATAGGTTTAAAAACAGATGAGGACCCTCATTTTCCTCCTCACACTGAAAATAGACAATCTTCCCGAGAGCATGAAGGAGTGTTTGTTTCGATAGTCTGTCTGCAAGTTTGTTTTCTTCCCTGTACACATGAGAAAAAGTGATTTTCTGGGAAATATTTATAATCTCACTGAGACGGTCCTTCCAGCATTCTAGAGCAGCCACCTGAAGACATCCCTTTCCCCTCAACCAGTCAATGATAATTTTTTAATCTCCCTGAACATGGATCTCCAAAATTGAAAGCCAAGATGCCAGTGTGAGAAGGGCCCAAGCTCCCAAGATCTTCGCTTTAGTATTCGTTCCAGGCCCACAGTTGAAGATCCACTTGTAACATCTATGCTCATTGATCCTAATTATCCCACCAGCTCCACAATTAAGGCCCGAAGAATGAGCATCCCCATCAAACCAACCAACAATGCCACTCGCAGTGAGAGGAGGAGGCAAGTGTCTACGGAAGACAACTTTCGTCTTTGAGTTACAATCCCTCATGGCAGATAGTGACTGGAAAGCCACCTTCTGCAAACTGGTTGTGCCATCTTAAAAAATGGCAAGATTACTTTCCTTCCAGATAAACCAACAAATGACCACCGACAAGCATGGATATGATAGGTTTTTTTCTTTCCACAATTCAAAACACTTCGATAATGTGTTGCCAGTCCACCTACCCAAAATATTTAAGGAATATTTTATCTTATTCCAGACCGCAAGTGCGAAAGAACATTCCACAGACAAATGGTATGTTGTCTCCTTACTCTTCTTACATAAATGACAATAACTCGGGCCATAAAACCTCTGCGCTGAAGAATTTCCCATGTGAGAATTTTATTCTCAGCAATTAACCATGTAAATAGTTTTATTTTTAATGGGCATACCCATGACCACATCGCTTTCCTCCAGCATCCAATCACAAAGTTCCATTTCTTTTTTTTTGTGGCCACATATACATTTTTAACAGATATATGTCCCGACGAATCTCCCCTTGTCCAAATAAGCACATCTGGCTTCTCTACTAATTGGACACCAGTGTTAATGAGAGCACGGCAGAAAATTTTCCATTCATATGCAAGACATCCCTCTAATTCCAGATCGTCGCTTGAATACCAGTTTGAGCCAATCATCCCCACTCGGGGCTCACAATGGGCCTGGTATAAATAAAATATTCCTTTCCTATTAAGTGTTGTGATCAACTCTTCAAACATAATGGACCCATATCCCAAACCAAGAATGTGGTCTTTGCCCAACAGAATTGAGTCCCATGTCCCCAGACTCCATGCTAACCAGTGTAGGAGGATGTGTAAAGATTTTAAAAGATGTTTCCAAGTTCGAGAACCTTTTACATCCACTATAGTTATCGTACGAAGCTAGCGAGCAACTGAAACAAAGGGGAAGTATTTATCCTTTAAAACACGATGTCATAAGCCCTCCTACATTAATGCTCTCCATAATGTATTCTTCGTCATTGCTTTACCAAAACTACCCAAGTTTCTCAAACCCCAGCCCCCATGATGTTTATGGCGAGCAATAAGTTTCCAATCACACATGTGGAACTTCTTCTTTTTATTTCTCCCTGACCAAAGGAAACTAAAGACTAACCGTTGAATTCTATGGAGGATCAAGGAAGGCAGATTTGCAAGTGTCAACCAATAGACTGGCTGAATTTCGAGAACAACCTTGATTAGTATTAAGCGTCCCCCAATAGATATCCATCTATTGCACCAATGACTTATCTGATATTCATACTTAGCAATCAGCCATTGCCAGTCCTCTTTTTTGTACCTGTCAATCTTCAAAAAATAACCAAGATACCTGAAACCGGCAGAAAGATCAAGGAAATTATATAAAAAAGTAGCTTTTAAAATATCCAGTTCATGTTGTCGCACACCATACTGAAGGATAGAAGTTTTCTTATCATTGATCTTAAGACCAGATGCACTACAGAATCTTTCCAAAACTCTTTTTATCTCCTGCCATTCTGCAATAGAAGCTTTTGTCATAACTAGCATATCATCGACAAACAAAAGATGAAGAATCTTAATTAGCCTTGAAACTTTAATGCCCATCAGTAAGCCTTCCTCTTGGCTTCTTTTTAAATCCAGACTCAAACCTTCCATAATTAAAATGAAAATAAAGGGCGACAATGGACACCCTTGTCTCATTCCTCTACCAGTATTAAAAAAACTGGATGGTTCACCATTTATTAAAATCGCATAGGTTGTAGAAGTAATACATCCCATAATCCACTTGGTCATTGGCAGCCCAAAACCACATTGTAGTAAGACCAGCCTAAGAAAATACCATCTCATACAGTCATAGGCTTTCTTCAAAACTATCTTAAGGATTAAGGCTTGAATATTTTTATCTTTGATACTATGAAGACACTCCCACGCAGTCCCAATGGCGTCAATAATTTGTCTTCCTTTCAAGAAGCCAAATTGTTCCTCGGACAAGGCATGAGACAGGATCGATCTGATACGCTTGGAAATAATTTTAGAAATGATCTTATATCAAAGATTGCACAGAGAAATCGGTTAGAACTCCCCAAAATTAGCAGGGCCATTAACCTTCGGGATAAGTGCAATAAAAGTCTAATTTAGAACTCTATTCACCTCTCCGGACAAGCGTGATCCCTCAACGACATCCAACAAACCTTTAGCAACGAGATCATAAAAATGCAAATAGAACTCAACAGTCCACCCATCAGGACCAAGACTTTTGTCTTTTGTGAAACCCTTAATACCTCTAATACTTCCTCCGTTGTAACAGGTTTCTCTAGATGTATAACTTCCTCCTCGTTGACGATCCTAAGATAATATCCCACCGATGCCACTAGATCCTCGATCGTATTAATTCTCGGTTCTTGATAGAAGGTACTGAAGTATCTCTGTGCTTCAATCTTAATAGCATCGTGTTCATAATGTGCCAGGCCTAACTCATCTTTAACCTCCCATAAATGTTTTTTGTTCCGCGTGTAGCTAGCAAAATGATGGAAATATTTAGTTTTTGTCCCCGCTTTTAATCCACGTTACCCTGCTCTTTAGGCGCCAACGTTCCTCCTCATCCAGTAGAAACTTATTCCTTCCATTTTCAAGAGATTCCAGCTGTGATCTAATCTCATAACTTTGATCACTTTCCATAATTTGCTCAGTAAGGAACATGATCTCAACTTCTAAATTTTCAAAGGCTAGGCGTTCCTTTTTTTTCCTATCAGCCAGCCAAATCTTAACCCTCTCTTTTAACGTAGATATCTTCCTAGCCAATCTTCTTTGTGCTCCAACCTCCTCTTCTTCCTCTTGCATACCCCATACATCCCGAACTAAGTCACAAAATGACTCCTCTTTCAAGCACGCTCGATTGAATTTGAAGGGATATGCTACAGGCTTGTAACCATAATCTAATTGTAGAATCACAGGCGCATGGTAAAAAACAAATGGGAGATCCACCCACGATCTGTACCTAGCAGCATCACATAATATAGTTTATGAAACATACGTCTTGTTTAATCTCTTTTGTATCTCCACCACCCCTCTCCTACCATTTCGCCAAGTTGGCATTAACATCGTGGGCTTCACATCCACCAATTGATTATTTGCAAAAATATTTTTGAAAAAATATGCCATAGGATCGGATAAGGCCACCTCGCCCCACACTTCATTTGTGCTAGTAAAAAATTTCAAATCCCCCGCTAGGATGAGATCATCTTGCGTTAGCAATCCTTTAGCTTCCACTTGTTCCCAGAACTGCCACCGCCCAGAGCACGACCCATAAGCATTTAAAAAACTAATCCTTCTTTTATCGAGAATGTGGATACCTGTCAATAAGATTCCACCAACACTTAGAAAAGGATGCAACTCAAAAATATTAGGATTCCATGCCACCAGAAGTCTACCCGACTTCCCAACAGAACTAACAACACTTATCATCCAACTTGGACAAATAGAATACATGAACTTCCTAGCCTTTTCTTCATGAACTAAAGTCTATTACAAAAAAATGATATCCGGTTTAATGTTAGAGAGAAGTCTGCGTAAGGATGGAAATTTAAGGGTGCCACCTACCCCTCTTATGTTCAGGGAGACAAAGATCATGATTTAGCCCTTGCGAGGGCTTTCATGCCTCTAAGCACCCCCAAATAATGAGTGGAAACCCAAAACTGTTCACTAGTAGCATATGCTAGCCCTAACTTTTTGCATGCACTATGAGTTTTGATGGGAGAGACCTCCATACCTAGACCCCATGACCAAGCCAACGTCTTCCCCTTGCCATCTCCCGCACTAATCACAATACCACGCAAGAGAGATTTATGTTTATATTTATATTTAACTAACATATAATATTATTATTATTTGTTATAAATATTATATATTTTTTTAACCAAATTAACATTAATCATGTATGTGATAACATCTCTATCATAGTGAAACGTAAATGCACATTACTACTTTCAATACATTAATATAGCAATCAAGTTATATTACTTCATTTATCCTAACCTTCAACTTAAGTTTTTAAAATCACAAAATCACCTAACAATAGATGGAGTATACAAGCAATGGAAAATTTGAAAAGAGCTACTTACCTTGGGATATGTTCTTCAATCTCCACATAAACATTTGCATGTGCTCCTCCTCTCTATTTCTTTTAACTAAGTTGTATAAGACAAACTACATTTGTTATTAAGGTTGGGTTATTTGTTATTAAGGTTGGGTTAAAAGTTCAATAAGACAAATCACATTTATTTTATATATTAAGGTTGGGTTAGTTTAACAAAGTTGAATAAAACAAACTACATATATTAAGGTTGAGTTAGTAAAATACAATATTGTTATAATATATTTTTTTGTTATTTAAGATTACTTGCAAATACTTTTTTTTAATTGTGTATATTAATATAATGAATAATTTATTTTTCAACTTTATATGTAAATTCAATTTTTTATTTTTAAAATTTATCTAATTTATATGGATTTTTTTTTCTAATTTATATAAATAATAACACTTTTGACGGATTTTAATTTTAATATTAAAATGAACATCTCACTATATATATAAACTAATATTTAAATTAAATATAATTGATATGTAATAAACTTGTAATAGAAGAATTAAAGATTATAATTATAATAAATTAAGTGGGTGTCACTTTAAATCAAGAATATTTGGAACATGAAGGTGAATTGATTATCACGTGACACGAGTGGGTAAGGATGGACAAGAGAAGGTGGGGTTTCATTATCTATGCATTTAAGTATAAATCCATGCTAATTTCCCTCTTCAGAAAGTGTATCTTCATGAAAAACAACTTACCTTCTTTATCTGTCGGGACACATAATACAAACCCCACCTTGTCTCTTTTCTCTCATGCAATGTACCTTTCATATTCACAACTTGTCTATATTCACATTGCTCATCATTTCTTTTAATACCAGCCAAACTAGAGAATTTAAGGAAAGTGCTCCAGATGATAACAAACTCAACCCAAACTCAACTTCTTAAGAACTTCTATGACACAACAACAACCCAAACTCAACTTCTTAAGAACTTCTATGACACAACAACTTCAATCAAGGTTGACAAAGGTTGATTTGATTTTATTAATTAACTATTTAACTAAACTAGAAATTGAACCTAATAAGACCTTTCAAACTAACTCTCCAAGTATTGACCTTCCTTAATTAAAGGGAAGGTGGATGAAGGCATTGGTCAAGGTTTATTACATACTAACAAATATGTTTGAACAAGGGCAAGTGATGCATGTGAAAGTCAATTGATTAACAAAGAACATGATAGAAGGGTGTGGGGTTAATATGATATAAATAAACAAGTGTATAATAAATTGATGGAACATGAGTTTTACATAAGTAAGAGAAGCAAAGCAATTTATGAATAGTTTAAAATAAATGGTTAAAATGGTTTAAAATATTAATATGATTAATCATCTTTTCTTGTAATATGCAATAAAGTTATTGTTGTCGATGTTATGAGTTACTAATGTGAAACATTAGGTTTTATGAGGTCTTTTGTTTGTTGGACTACAGACTGTTGATGTTATGAGTTAGGAATGTGAAGTATTAGGTTTTATGGGGTCTTTTGTTTGTTGGACTAGAGATTGTTGATGTTATGAGTTAAGAATGTGAAGTATAGGTTTCATTATGAAGCAAGCTCTACATTAGATCTCATTGGGTTTACTTGTTTCGACTGGGCTGACGATAGCATTGTTCGCAAGTCCACATCTGGTTACTCACTCAGTCTTGGTTCTGGGCCTATCTGTTGGTCGAGCAAGAAGCAAGATGCCATTGCTCTATCTTCAGTCGAGGCAGAGTACAGAGGGGTAGTTAACATAACCATTCAGGCTATGTGGCTACAACATTTTCTCACTGAGTTGGGCATTCAGTTTCATCGGTTGATCGTCATCTGGTGTGACAACCAGAGCACTCTGAAATTATGCAAAGATTCAGTTTAGAGGTAGTGGACGAATCACATCTATATCCACATGCACTACATCCGGGACTTAGTACACGAGGGGATCATCGACTTACAGTTTTTTCCTTCAACAGGACAGACGAGAGACATTTTCACCAAGACCTTCACTAAGCAGAAATTCCATTCTCTACGAGGTCGTCTTGGAGTGAAGGACATAGTTGCATAGCAACTGTAGTTCTTCTTTTTACATACATTGTACCTTGAGGGGGGGGGGGGGGNGGTTTCCCATGAGGTTTTCCCTCTTTCATCACTTTATTTTTAGTGTATATTTTGTACTTGGGTACCTAACATGGCCTCGTTGCACCCAATATTTATCTTCACATAGTGATGTTCAGGCGAGGTGTTGGAGTTACTTCACACACACCTAGGATTTCTTTTTACTAAGGTTTTTATTTGTTTATTAGTCATAATTAGTCATTATCCAGTCTCCTATATTTTAGGAAATAATATTCCACGTGGAGAATATTCTCTTTCAATTCACACTTCAGTTTGACTAGTCGAGTTGAGTTTAGATGTTGCATTGGGATCATCACCATGCTAATTCGACCTTGCCTTGGTATCATCACCAGAGTGGTGCATTAGCCTTGATTCCTTGAGTTAACTCCTCACTACTTTCTGTTTAGACAGTTAACTGAAGACTAGTTGACTAGTTAACTCAACTAGGTGGCAATTCACTCCCGTAACTGCCTGAGAGACTAGAATAGGTGGCAGTTCACTCCCGTAACTGTTGGTGTGTGTCCAGATCACTCTAGACCACCACTATGGCGACTTGGTTCGCCTCAAGTCGAACTCATTGAGTTATATAGAGTATATCATGTGTAAATTATTCATTATTCACAACGGTTAATGTGAATTCTTCCATTCTTTCTCTCCTTCTTCCTCCTTTTCCAACTCTCTCTGCAAATGTGTGTATTATTTCTTAGCTAGATCTATTATGTGCAGATTCAACACATTTACACCTTTTAGACAATTGAACTTGCATTCCAATGTTAGAGAAAGATGCAACCAAGTTGACCACTCTTAGAAGTTGAAGTTCTCTGGGATGGCGAAGGGTCGAGTAAAAACTGAATCAGTTGACTGTAGCTTCCCTTTAGTTCTATCTCTGGAGTTTATCCTCAGGGGCATGGAGACAAGTTATGGCTTTCCTTGCCAGAGGTTTAGGGTTTAGACTTTTAACTTTTTGTTTTGTGCGATTTTTACCACTAAACTAGCTTAGTGAAGGCATGCCGTTTACTACTTTTTTGGGGAACTGGTAGTTGATCTTCCTCGGGGGATGCGTTTAATGTGGGTTCCAAGGGGTGACGGGTCTTTTATCCTTTTTATAAGCCTTTATCACTTAATTTAACATTTTTTCGTTTCTCTGTAGTATTACATTAACTCTTCTAGAGGGTAGGGCTCAGTGGAGCTCAGGTGGACTCCCATGGCCTCTTTGACTCTGCCAAGTGTGGAAGCAAACGTCGACACATTGATGAATGTGGCTAACGAAGAACTATGGAGGGAAGAGGGTATTTTCGATAAGATGGAATCTACAGTTCATGGTATTGTGTTAGGATCCTAACCCTCACATAGGTAGAACAATATATTCGGATGTAATAAAGGTCAATATTAATAAGGCCTTTCAATAAAATAGAATAACGCGGATATAAGAAGACCTAATAGAAGCTTCCGCTTCTAGAAGGATATTCCTCTAGATGCTTCTTTTTAGTATAAATAAGAGTCGAGGGTATGAGAACCCCAACTTGGATATTATTGTAATAGAGCTCTACTCAACTGGAGGTTTCCCCCTCGAAGAGGCCCGTGAACATTGTTTTTAGATTCAAAGTTCTATTTTTGTTATTATTCTCCTATCATTTCAGTGCTATTGTGGTGAATGTTCTGGTTATACTGTTGTTATTCTGCCATTTCTAGCATTTTATTTCTGTTCTGCATACATTTTATATCTGGTATATTACAAGTGGTATCAGAGCACTTTCCTCTGCAGAAAGTGTGGGTTAATTTTTTTTTCCAGGGTAGAGACGTATTCCGGCATCTTTAAGCCATAGAGATCTGTCGTTACACACATAAACCCACGGTTGAGGGATTCATACATGCAAGAAATACAAGTGGTACTTAAGCGCACATCTGTTGGCCACCCTTGTAACCCCTGTTGGTACCCCTTTGAGTGGTAGCACATCAGACAACACCTATGTACGGATCGGCC
This sequence comes from Picea engelmannii, assembly GCA_009831015.1. NCBI lineage: Eukaryota > Viridiplantae > Streptophyta > Pinopsida > Pinales > Pinaceae > Picea > Picea engelmannii. Next base: position 257,530 of record ML795463.1, read on the forward strand.
TAGATTACCTGAAGCTCTCTTTGGATAAACCTATCGGCCACCTGACTTCTATAGTGTCACCGAGAACAACACTCATGAAGATACTCTCTAGTACCTGGGTAGTCGGGTAGTACGGCTAAGGGTACGGTTTATCCTCCTTAGTAAGTGCCATGAGATATTGGGTTGAGTACTACTGTTGGACCCCACACGTATATCAGAGAGCTATAGCACAGGGAAAACCCTTGTCTGTAGAACCCTTGAATACCTAACCCTTGGGGACAGAAACATAAACAAATTAAAACAGACAAGATCTATTGCCACGCAACTGTGTTCGGGTTGCCAAGTAAATACACATTTCTTTCTGGTTAAGCATTTGGACATTTCCTCTCTGCAATATTATTCAGACCGAAGTATTCCATACTATTAGATTCACCTCTGGAGCCACCTGGAAGATTCCTTCTCTTGACAACTTTATTGAATCCCTGACATAAGAGCAAACCAAGCTCATCAACATGGGCGCAATCAAAGGCCCAAGGGTGCATGCACTCACTGTGCATGATGGCAGCCACAAATATTAGAAATCTAAAGATAAAGATAAGCGGAAATATAATGCACATATGATGAAGGAAGGGTACACAAAACCCTTCACAGATGCCTCCGGATCCAAAGGAGAAAAGGGAAGAAAAGGAATGAAGGTTGATGTTGGTATCAGAGAATTCATTCAGAATCTTCATGCAAATGTGTGTAGTATTTTAACAAAGGATTCCATTCGGAATCTGCATGCATGCAAGAAAAAATAGATCTGATGTCTCAGATACTTCAACAAAACAACCTTGGAGATCGCATCCCCAAGGGTGCAAAGAAGAAGAAGCCAGAAGATCCGAATTCCAAGAAAGGCAATTCTAGCCATGCCTTGATTTCCATCAATTCCTCTCCCGATGCTTGGATCGTAGATTCAGGAGCATCACATCACATGGTTGCCTCAGAAGCAGTATACTCTTCTTTGGATGCATCCAAAGGTCCTCCTATTTTGATGGGGGACAACTCTTCTGTCGAATTCACCGACAAAGGAAGGATTGAACTCACCAATGGAATCTTTGAGAATGTGCTACATGTTCCTAAGCTTTCTATCAACCTTCTTTCCATGTATCAGATGACGAATTCCGGCACCGGAAAAAGAGTCGTATTCACACCAAATGTCGTGGACATCTATGACATGCAAATCAACTCCAGGGTTGGTACCAGTGAGGTAAATCATCAGTCTAGATTGTATACATTTTCTGAATTCATTGAACTTGATTCTGCTTTACTCCTTACTCATGATGATGAATGTAGTAGGATATGGGACGCAAGGTTTGGACATTTGAATTTCAGACACATGCAACAGCTTAGCAAGCACAAATTAGTTGATGGTCTACTAGACATCCATTTCTCCAAGGGAGTATGTGAGGGATGTGTTCTCGGAAAACACCCTTAAGAGAAATTCGACAAGGGAAAGTCTCAGCGAGCTTCCGCACCTTTAGATCTGATCCACAATGACCTCATGGGTCCTTTTCCGCATACATCGATCAACAAAGCGAGGTTTGTTCTCAATTTTGTTGATGATTTCTCACGTTGTACATGGATCTACTTTCTTAGGAAAAAATCTGAGGTCTTTCAACACCTCAAAGATTTCAAAGCATTGGTTGAGACACAGTCTGGAAAGAAGATCAAAGTCCTTCGAAATGATAATGGGGGAGATTATGTGAATCATGAGATCCACAATATTTTCCATGAGGTAGGGATTTAGTTGCAACACACAATTCCCTATACTCCGTAACAAAACGGAGTTGCTGAGCAGAAAAACTGATCTTTAAAGGAGATGGCATCTTGAATGTTGCATGCAAAGTCACTACCACATAGACTATGGGTTGAAGCACTTAATTGTGCAACATACATCCAAAATAGATCTCCTCATAGATCTGTCAAGGATAAGACCACCTAAGAGGCTTGGAGTGGACTCAAACCGGAAGTGACCCACTTTCGCATTTTTGGTTCATGTGCATGGGCCCAGATTCCCTTTGAGAAGAGGAAGGCACTTGATCCACAGAGCACTAAGTGCATTTTTGTTGGATACCCTGAGAGTGTGAAGGGATATCGACTTATTGATCTTTCCTCGGACCGACTAATCATTGAGCAGAGTGTCCAATTCGAGGAAAGTGTCTCGCATGCACCTCAGCAGCCGCATGCAGACACCTTCATTCTTCCACTTGTCCGAGATGATGAGCATGCACATGCCGACTCTTCTTTAGATGAGAGTTCTAATTCAGAGGACTCAGATGATTCAGATTCATATTCAAATTCAGTATAGTCGGATGCAGAGTCAGAGCATTCAGATGCAGTTGCAAGCCAGAGCAGAGGCCCAAGTGGGCACAGACTACTCTTCAGGATGCAGGGGATCTCGTCGGTGATCCAACCGATACTAGGAGGACTCGATCTGATTTTGAGGAGCCTCATGTTGCACTCACTGCCACTGAACCATTGCCTTCGAGGCATATTTTCTTGGTTCAGTCTTCAAATCCACAGTCTTATGGCGAGGCTACTGGAAATCCCTTTTGGGAATCCGCCATGCAGGAGGAGTACAACTCTCTCCTCGAGAACCAGACTTGGGATCTGGTTCCCCTTCCTTCTGGGAGGAAACTTGTCAGATGAAGATGGGTCTATAGGACTAAGAGCATAGCAGATGGATAGATCGGCAAATACAAAGCCAAGCTTGTTGCCAAAGGCTTCTAGCAGGTTCATGGTATTGACTATGATGAGACCTTCGCTCCAGTAGAGAAGATGGATTCCATTCAATTGGCCCTTGCCATTGCGGCAACCAAGGGATGAGAAGTTCATCATATGGACATGAAGAATGCATTTCTTCACGGTGATCTCTATGAGGAGATCTACATAGAGTAGCCCCAGGGATTTATGTAGGACTCATCTTTGGTCTGTCGATTGAAGAAGTCACTTTATGGCCTCAAGCAGGCTCCGAGGGCATGGTATGGCAAGATGGACTCCTACCTTTTGTCACAAAACTTTGTACGTTGTAAATCAAACCCGAATGTATACGTCCTCAGGACGGTTGATTCACTTCTACTTTTAGTTATGTATGTCGATGATTTACTGATCACCGGTTGCTCGACTTCAACAATTGTTGCAGTCAAGAGGATTCTTCATGACAAGTTTTTGATGACAAACATGGGTCCAATACACTTCTTCCTTGGACTTGAGATCAGTCAGGATGCATCAAGCATCAAACTGTCTCAAGCCAAGTATGCACGAGATCTCCTTGAGAGATTTCACATGATAGACTGCAATTCTACTTCGACTCCTTTCCTATCAAGAGTCAAACTTGAGGATGGCGGGGAGACTCCACTGGTTGAAAACACATTGTACAGATAGCTAGTGGGGAGCTTGTTGTATCCCACACACTCCAGACCAGACCTATCATATGCAGTTGGCATAGTTTTCAGGTTCATGCAAGAGCCGCATGAGCTACATTAGAAAGCTACAAAGCGTATCCTTCAATACGTACAGGGCACCATCACCTTTGGGATTCATTATGCAACACGCTCTACATTAGATCTCATTGGGTTTACTGATTCCGACTGGGCTGACGATAGCATTGATTGCAAGTCCACATTTGGTTACTCACTCAGTCTTGGTTCCGGGCCTATCTGTTGGTCAAGCAAGAAACAAGATGCCATTGCTCTATCTCCAGCCGAGGCAGAGTATAGAGGGGTAGTTAACATAACCATTCAGGCTATGTGGCTACAACATTTTCTCACTGAGTTGGGCAGTCAGTTTCATCGGTCGATCGTCATCTGGTGTGACAACTAGAGCACTCTGAAATTCTGCAGAGATCTAGTTCAGAGGCAGCAGACGAAGCACATCAATATCCACATGCACTACATCCGGGACTTAGTACATGAGGGGATCATCGACTTATAGTTCTATCCTTTATCAGAACAGACGACAGACATTTTCACTAATACCTTCACTGAGCAGAAATTCCATTCTCTGCGAGGTCGTCTTGGAGTGAAGGACGCAGTTACCTAGCAACTGTAGTTCTTCTTTTTACATACATTGTACCTTGAGGGTGGGGGTTTCCCATGAGGTTTTCCCTCTTTCCTCACTTTATTTTGAGTGTATCTTTTGTACTTGGGTACCTAACAAGGCCTCGTTGTCGGGACCCAATCTTTATTTTCACCATAGTGATGTTCAGGGGGGTGTTGGAGTTAATTCACACACACCTAGGATTTCTTTTTCCTAAGGTTTTTATTTTTTATTAGTCATAATTAGTCATTATCCAGTCTCCTATATTTTAGGAAATAATATTCCACCTGGAGAATATTCTCTTTCAATTCACACTTCAGTTTGACTAGTTGAGTTGAGTTTAGATGTTGCATTGGGATCATCACCATGCAACATTGGGATCATCACCATGCTAATTCGACCTTGCCTTGGTATCATCACCAGAGTGGCACATTAGTCTTGATTCCTTGAGTTAACTCCTCACTACTTTATGTTCAGTCAGTTAACTGAAGACTAGTTTACTAGTTAACTCAACTAGGTGGCAGTTCACTCCCGTAACTACCTGAAAGACTAGAATAGGTGGAAGTTCACTCCCGTAACTGTTGGTGTGTGTCCAGATCACTCTAGACCACCACTATGGTGACTTGGTTCACCTCAAGTCGAACTCATTGAGTTATATAGAGTATATCATGTGTAAATTATTCATTATTCACAACGATTAATGAGAATTCTTCCATTCTTTCTCTCCTTCTTCTTCCTTTTCCAACTCTCTCTGCAAATGTGTGTATTATTGTTTAGCTAGATCTATTTTGTGCAGGTTCAACACATTTACACCTTTTAGACAATTGAACTTGCATTCCAATGTTAGAGAAAGCTGCAACCAAGTTGACCACTCTTAGAAGTTGAAGTTCTCTGGGATGGCGGAGGGCCGAGCGAAAACTGAACCAATTGACTGTAGCCTCCCTTTAGTTCTATCTCTAGAGTTTATCCTCGAGGGCCTGGAGATAAGTTATTCCTTTTCTTGCCATAGGTTTAATGCTTATACTTTTAACTTTTTGTTTCGATCTTAGTGAAGGCATGTCGTTTATTACTTTTTTGGGGAACTGGTAGTTGAACTTCCTCGGGGGATGCGTTTAATGTGGGTTCCAAGGGGTGACGAGTCTTTTGTCCTTTTTATAAGCCTTTATCACTTCATTTAACATTTTTTCATTTCTCTACAATATTACATTAACTCTTTTGGGGGCTAGGGCTCAGTGGAGCCCAGGTGGACTCCCATGGCCTCTTTGACTCTGCCAAGTGTGGAAGCAAATGTCGACACATTGATGAATGTGGCTAATGAAGAACTATGGAGGGAAGAGGGTCTTTTCGATAAGATGGAATCTACAGTTCATGGTATTGTGTTAGGGTCCTAACCCGCACATAGGTAGAACAATATATTCGGATGTAATAAAGGTCAATATTAATAAGGCATTTCAATAAAATAGAATAAGGTGTATGTAAGAATACCTAATAGAAGCTTATGCTTCTAGAAGGATCTTCCTCTAGATGCTTCTTTTTAGTATAAATAGGAGTGTAGGGTATGAGAACCCTAGCTTTGATATTATTGTAATAGAGCTCTGCTCAACTAGAGGTTGCCCCCTCGAAGAGGCCCGTGAACATTGCTTTCAGATTCAAAGTGTTATTTTTGTTATTATTCTCTTATCATTTCAGTGCTATTGTGGTGAATGTTCTGGTTATATTGTTGTTATTCTACCATTTCTAGCATTTTATTTCTATTCTACATACATTTTATATCTGATATATTACAAGTGGTATCAGAGCACTTTCCTCGGCATAAAGTGTGGGTTAATTTTTTTTTTCAAGGTAGAGACGTATTCCGACGTCTTTAAACCATAGAGATCTGTCGTTACGTGCATAAACCTGCGGTTGAGGGATTCATACATGCAGGAAATACAAGTGGTACTTAAGCGCACATATGTTGGCCGCCCTTGTAACCCCTGTTGGTACCCCTTCGAGTGGTAGCACATCAGACAACACTTGTGTACGGACAGGCCTAAATTACCTGAAGCCCTCTTTAGATAAACCGATCGACCACCTGACTACTATAGTGTCACTGAGAACAAAACTCAGGAAGATACTCTCTAGTACCTGGTTAGTCTAGTAGTACTGCTAAGGGTACGACCTATCCTCCTTAGTTTAATTCCATGAGATATTGGACCGAGTACTACTATTGGACCCCGCACGTATATCAGAGAGCTATAGCACAGGCCAAAACCTTGTCTGTAGAACCCTTGAATACCTAACCCTTGGGGACAGAAACATAAACAAATTAAAACAAACAAGATCTATTGTCATGCAACTGTGTTCGGGTTGCCAAGTAAATACACACTTCTTTCTGGTTAAGCATTTGGACATTTCCTCTCTGCAGTATTCTTCACACCAGAGTATTCCATACTGTCAGATTCGCCTCTAGAGCCACCTAGAAGATTCCTTCTCTTGAGGACTTTATTGAATCCCTGACACAAGAGCAAAACAAGCTCATTAACATGGGTGCAATCAAAGGCCCAAGGGTGCATGCACTCATTGTGCATGATGGCAGCCAAAAATATTAGAAATCTAAAGATAAGTATAAGCGGAAATCTCATGCACATATGATGAAGGAAGGGGACACAAAATCCTTCACCGATGCCTCCAGATCAAAAGGAGAAAAGGGAAGAAAAGGAATCAAGGGTCATGTTGGTATCAGAGCATTCATTCAGAATGTTCATGCAAATGTGTGTAGTATTTTCACAAAGGATTCCATTCAGAATCTGCATGCATGCAAAAATAAATAGATCTGATGTCTCAGATACTTCAGCAAAACAACCTTGGAGATCACATCCCTGAGGGTGCAAAGAAGAAGAAGCCAGAAGATCCGAATTCCAAGAAAGGCAATTCTAGCCATGCCTTGATTTCCATCAACCCCTCTCCCGATGCTTGGATCGTAGATTTAGGAGCATCACATAACATGGCTACCTTAGAAGCAGTATATTCTTCTTTGGATGCATGCAAAGGTCCTCCTATTCTGATGGGGGACAAATCTTCTATCGAAGTCACCGGCAAAGGAAGGATTGAACTCACCAATGGAAGCTTCGAGAATGTGCTGCATGTTCCCAAGATTTCTGTCAACCTTCTCTCCATGTATCAGATGACGAATTCTGGCACCGGAAAGATAGTCGTATTCACACCAAATGTCATGGACATCTACGACATGCAAACTAACTCTAGGGTTGGTACCAGTGAGGTAAATCATCAATCTAGATTGTATACATTTTCTGAATTCATTGAACCTGATTCTGCTTGACTCCTTACTCATGCTAATGAAAGTAGTAGGATATGGCACAAAAGGTTTGGAAATTTGAATATTAGATACATGCAATAACTTAGCAAGCACAAATTAGTTGATGGTCTACCAAACATCCATTTCTCCAAGGGAGTATGTGAGGGATGTTTTCTCGGAAAACACCCTCAAGAGAAATTCGACAAGGGAAAGTCTCAGCGAGCTTCCGCATCTTTAGATCTGATCCACAATGACCTCATGGGTCCTTTTCCACATCCATCGATCAACAAAGCAAGGTTTGTTCTCAATTTTGTAGATGATTTCTCACGTTTTACATGGATCTACTTTCTCAGGAAAAAATCTGAGGTCTTTCAACACTTCAAAGATTTCAAAACGTTGGTTGAGACACAGTCCGGAAAGAAGATCAAAGTCCTCTGAACTGATAACGGGGGAGAGTATGTGAATCATGAGATCCACAATCTTTTCCATGAGGCAGAGATTCAGTTGCAGCACACAGTTCCCTATATTCCGCAGCAAAACATAGTTGTTGAGCGGAAAAACAGATCTCTAAAGGAGATGACATCTTGCATGTTGCATGCAAAGTCACTACCACAGAGACTATGGGTTGAAGCACATAACTGTGAAACATACATCCAAAATAGATCTCCTCATAGATCTATCAAGGATAAAACCCCCTATGAGGCTTGGAGTGGCCTCAAACCGTAAGTGACCCACTTTTGCATTTTTGGTTCACGTGCATGGGCCCAAATTCCCTTTGAAAAGAGGAAGGCACTTAATCCATAGAGCACTGAGTGCATTTTTGTTGGATACCCTGATGGTGTGAAGGGATATCGACTTATTGATCATTCCTCTGACTGGCTCATCATAGTGCATAGTGTCCAATTAGAGGAAAGTGTCTCACATTCACCTCAACAGCCGCATGCAGACACCTTCATTCTTCCACCTGTCCAAGATGATGAGCATGCACATGCCGACTATTCTTCATACGAGAGTTTTGATTCAGAGGACTCAGATGATTCATATTCAATACAGTTAGATGCAGAGTCAGAGCATCCAAATGAAGTTGCAAGCCAGAGCAGAGGCCCAAGTGGGCACAAACTACTCTTAAGGATGCAAGGGATCTCGTCGGTGATCCAACCGATACTAGGAGGACTCGATCTGATTTCGAGGAGCCTCCTGTTGCACTCACTGCCACTGAACCAATTCCTTCGAGGCATCTTTTCTTGGTTTAGTCTTTAGATCCACAGTCTTATGGAGAGGCTGTTGGAAATACCTTTTGGGAATCCATCATGCAGGAGGAGTACAACTCCCTCCTCGAGAACCAGACTTGGGATCTGGTTCCCCTTCCTTCTAGGAGGAAACTTGTCAGATGCAAATGGGTCTATAGGACCAAGAGCGCAGCAGATGGATAGATCAGTAGATACAAAGCCAAGATTGTCGCCAAAGGCTTCCAGCAGGTTCACGGCATTGACTATGATGAGACCTTCACTCCAATAAAGAAGATGGATTCCATTCGATTGGCCCTTGTCATTGCAACAACTAAGGGATGAGAAGTCCATCATATGGACATGAAGAATGCATTTCTTCACATTGATCTCTCAGAGGAGATCTACATGGAGCAACCCCGGGGATTTATGTAGGACTCATCTTTGGTCTGTCGATTGAAGAAGTCACTTTATGGCCTCAAGCAGGATCTGAGGGCATGATATGCCAAGATGGACTCCTACCTGTTGTCACAAAACTTTGTACGTTGTAAATCATACCCGAATGTATACATGCTCAGGACGGTTGATTCACTTCTACTTTTAGCTATGTATGTTGATGATTTACTGATCACTGGTTGCTCGACCTCAACAATTGTTGCAGTCAAGAGGATTCTTCATAACAGGTTTTTGATGATGGACATGGGTCCAATACACTTCTTCCTTAGACTTGAGATCAGTCAGGATGCATCATGCATTAAAATGTCTCAAGCCAAGTATGCACAAGATATCCTTGAGAGATTTCACATGACAGACTGCAAGTCTGCTTCGACTCCTTTCCTATCAACAGTCAAACTTGAGGATGGCGGGGAGACTCCACTGGTTGACAACACATTGTACAGACAACTAGTGGGGAGCTTGTTGTATCCCACACACTCTAGACCAGACCTCCCATGTGCAGTTGGCATAGTTTTTAGGTTCATGCAGGAGTCGCATGAGCTACATTGGAAAGCTGCAAAGCATATCCTTCGATACGTACAGGGAACCATCACCTTTGGGATTCATTATGAAGCAGGCTCTACATTAGATCTCATTGGGTTTACTGATTTCCACTGGCCTGACGATAGCATTGATCGCAAGTCCACATCTGGTTACTCACTCAGTCTTGGTTCTAGGCCTATCTATTGGTTGAGTAAGAAACAAGATGCCATTGCTCTATCTTCAGCCGAGGCAGAGTACAGAGGGGTAGTTAACATAACCATTCAAGCTATGTGGCTACAACATTTTCTCACTGAGTTGGGCATTTAGTTTCATCGGTCGATCGTCATCTGGTGTGACAACTAGAGCACTCTGAAATTTTGCGAAGATCCAGTTCAGAGGCAACGGACGAAGCACATCGATATCCACATGCACTACATCTGGGACTTAGTACATGAGGGGATCATCGACTTACAGTTATGTCCTTCAACAGATCAGATGGAAGACATTTTCACGAAGACCTTCACTGAGAAAAAATTCCATTCTCTGCGAGGTCATCTTAGAATGAAGGACACAGTTTCCTCACAACTGTAGTTCTTCTTTTTACATACATTGTACCTTGAGTGGGGGGGGTTTCCCATGAGGTTTTCCCTCTTTCCTCACTTTATTTTCATTGTATCTTTTGTACTTGGGTACCTAACATGGCCTCATTACCGAGACCCATCTTTATTTTCACCATAGTGATGTTCAGGGGGGGTGTTGGAGTTACTTCACACACACCTAGGATTTATTTTTCCTAAGGTTTTTTTTTGTTTATTAGTCATAATTAGTCATTATCCAGTCTCCTATATTTTAGGAAAGAATATTCCACCTGGAGAATATTCTCTTTCAATTCACACTTCAGTTTGACTAGTTGAGTTGAGTTTAGATGTTGCATTGGGATCATCACTAACATTGGGATCATCACCATGCTAATTCGACCTTGCCTTGGTATCATCACCAGACTAGCACATTAGCCTTGATTCCTTGAGTTAACTCCTCACTACTTTATGTTCAGTCAGTTAACTGAATACTAGTTGACTAGTTAACTCAACTAGGTGGTAGTTCACTCTCGTCACTGCCTGAGAGACTAGAATAGGTGGTAGTTCACTCTCGTAATTGTTGTTGTGTGTCCAGATCACTCTAGACCACCACTATGGTGACTTGGTTCACCTCAAGTCGAACTCATTGAGTTATACAAAGTATATCAGGTGTAAATTATTCATTATTCACAACGGTTAATGATAATGCTTCCATTCTTTCTCTCCTTCTTCCTCATTTTCCAACTCTCTCTGCAAATGTGTTTATTAATTTTTAGCTAGATCTATTCTATGCAGGTTCAACACATTTACACCTTTTAGACAATTGAACTTGCATTCCAATGTTAGAGAAAGATGCAACCAAGTTGACCACTCTTAGAAGTTGAAGTTCTCTAGGATGGCGGAGGGCCGAGCGAAAACTGAACCAGTTGACTGTAGCCTCCCTTTAGTTCTATCTCTGGAGTTTATCCTCAGGGGCCTGGAGATAAGTTATGGATTTCCTTGCCAGAGGTTTAGGGTTTAGACTTTTAACTTTTAGTTTCGAGGGATTTTTACCACTGAACTAACTTAGTGAAGGCATGTCGTTTATTACTTTTTGGGGGAACTGGTAGTTGAGCTTTCTCGGGGGATGTGTTTAATCTGGGTTCCAAGGGGTGACGGGTCATTTATGCTTTTTATAAGCCTTTATCACTTCATTTAATGTTTTTCATTTCTCTGTAGTATTACATTAACTCTTTTGGGGGGTAGGGCTCAGTGGAGCCCAGGTGGACTCCCATGGCCTCTTTGACTCTACCAAGTGCGAAAGCAAACGTCGACACATTGATGAATGTGGTTAATGGAGAACTATGGAGGGAAGAGGGTCTTTTCGATAAGATGGAATCTACAGTTCATGGTATTGTGTTAGGGTCCTAACCCGCACATAGGTAGAACAATATATTTGGATGTAATAAAGGTCAATATTAATAAGGCCTTTCAATAAAATAGAATAAGGCAGATGTAATAAGACCTAATAGAAGCTTTCGCTTCTAGAAGGATCTTCCTCTAGATGCTTCTTTTTTATATAAATAGGAGTCGAGGGTATGAGAACCCCAGCTTGGATATTATTGTAATAGAGCTATGCTCAACTGGAGGTTGCCCCCTCGAAGAGGCCCATGAACATTGCTTTCAGATTCAAAGTGTTATTTTTTTTATTATTCTCTTATCATTTCAATACTATTGTGGTGAATGTTCTGGTTATATTGTTGTTATTATGCCATTTCTAAGATTTTATTTATGTTCTACATACATTTTATATCTGGTATATTACAAGTGGTATCAGAGCACTTTCCTCAGCAGAAAGTGTGGGTTAATTTTTTTTTCCAGGGTAGAGACGTATTACGACGTCTTTAAGCCACATAGATCTATCATTATGTGCATAAACCAGCTGTTGAGGGATTCATACATGCAGAAAATACAAGTGGTACTTAAGCGCACATATGTTGGCCACCCTTGTAACCCTTGTGGGTACCCCTTCGAGTGGTAGCACATCAAACAACACGTGTATACGGATCGACCTAGATTACCTAAGGCCCTCTTTAGATAAACCGATCAGCCACCTAACTGTTATAGTGTCACCGAGAACAACACTCAGGAAGATGTTCTCTAGTACTTGGGTAGTCGAGTAGTACGGCTAAGGGTACGGTCTATCCTCCTTAGTTAGTGCCTTGAGATATTGGGCCGAGTACTACTGTTGGACCTCGCACGTATATCAGAGAGATATAGCACAAGGAAATCCCTTGTCTGTAGAACCCTTGAATACCTAACCTTTGGGGACATAAACATAAACAAATTAAAGCAGACAAGATCTATTGCCACGCAACTGTGTCCAGGTTGCCAAGTAAATACACATTTCTTTCTGGTTAAGCATTTGGACATTTCCTCTCTCTAGTATTCTTCAGACCGGAGTATTCCATACTATCAGATTCGCCTCTGGAGCCACCTGGAAGATTCCTTCTCTTGAGGACTTTACCGAATCCCTGACACAAGAGCAAACCAAGCTCATCAACATGGGTGCAATCAAAGGCCCAAGGGCGCATGCACTCATTGTGCATGATGGCAGCCACAAATATTAAAAATCTAAAGATAAAGATAAGTGTAAATCTCATGCACATACGATGAAGGAAAGGTACACAAAACCCTTCATCGATGCCTCCGGATCCAAAGGAGAAAAGAGAAGAAAAGGAATGAAGGTTGATGTTGGTATCAGAGCATTCATTCAGAATCTTCATGCAAATGTGTGTAGTATTTTAACAAAGGATTCCATTCGGAATATGCATGCATGCAAGAAAAAATAGATCTGATGTCTCAGAGACTTCAACAAAACAACCTTGGAGATTGCATCCCCGAGGGTGCAAAGAAGAATAAGCTAGAAGATCCGAATTCCAAGAAAGGCAATTCTAGCCATGCCTTGATTTCCATCAACTCCTCTCCCGATGCTTGGATCGTAGATTCAAGAGCATCACATCACATGGCTACCTCAGAAGCAGTATATTCTTCTTTGGATGTATGCAAAGGTCCTCCTATTCTGATGGGGAACAACTCTTCTGTTGAGGTCACCGGCAAAGGAAGGATTGAACTCACCAATGGAAGCTTCAAGAATGTGTTGCATGTTCCCAAGCTTTCTGTCAACCTTTTGTCCATGCATCAATTGAAGAATTTTGGCACCGGAAAGAGAGTCGTATTCACACCAAATGTTGTGGACATCTACGACATGCAAATCAACTCCAGGGTTGGTACCAGTGAGGTAAATCATCAGTCTAGATTGTATACATTTTTTGAATTCATTGAATCTGATTCTGCTTTCTCCTTACTCATGCTGATGAAAGTAGTAGGATATGTCATGAAAGGTTTGGATATTTGAATTTTAGATACATGAAACAACTTAGCAAGCACAAATTAGTTGATGGTCTACCAGACATCCATTTCTCCAAGGGAGTATGTGAGGGATGTGTTCTCAGAAAACACCCTCAAGAGAAATTCGACAAGGGAAAGTCTCAGCGAGCTTCTGCACCTTTAGATCTGATCCACAGTGACCTCATGGGTCTTTTTTTTCATCTATCGATCAACAAAGTGAGGTTTGTTTTCATTTTTTTTGATGATTTCTCACGTTTTACATGGATCTACTTTCTCGAGCAAAAATATGAGGTCTTTAAACACCTCATAGATTTCAAAGCGTTGGTTGAGACACAGTCCGAAAAGAAGATCAAAGTCCTCCAAACTGATAACAGGGGAGAGTATGTGAATCATGAGATCCACAATCTTTTCCATGAGGCATGGATTCAATTGTAGCACACAGTTCCCTATACTCCGCAACAAAATGGTGTTGTTGAGCGGAAAAACCGATCTCTAAAGGAGATGGCATCTTGCATGTTGCATGCAAAGTCACTACCACAGAGACTATGGGTTGAAGCACTTAACTATGAAACATACATCCAAAATATATCTCCTCATAGATATGTCAAGGATAAGACCTCCTATGAGGCTTGGAGCGACTTCAAATTGGAAGTGACCCACTTTCGCATTTTTGGTTCACGTGCATGCGCCCAGATTCCCTCTGAAAAGAGGAAGGCACTTGATCCATAGAGCACTGAGTGAATTTTTGTTGGATACCCTGACGGTGTGAAGGGATATCAACTTATTGATCTTTCCTCAGACCAGCTCATCATTGAGCGTAGTGTCCAATTCGAGGAGAGTGTCTTGCATGCACCTTAGCAGTCGCATGGAGACACCTTCATTCTTCCACCTGTCCAAGATGATGAGCATTGACATGCCGACTCTTCTTCAAATGAGAGTTTTGATTCAGAGGACTCAGATGATTCAGATTCAGTACAGTTGGATGCAGAGTCAGAGCATCCAGATGCAGTTGCAGAGCCAGAGCAGAGGCCCAAGTGGGAAGAGACTACTCTTCAGGATGCAGGGGATCTCATCGGTGATCCAACTGATACTAGAAGGAATCAATCTGATTTCGAGGAGCCTCATGTTGCACTCACTGCCACTGAATCATTGCCTTCGAGGCATCTTTTCTTGGTTCAGTCTTCAGATCCACAGTCTTATGGCGAGGCTACTGGAAATCTCTTTTGGGAATAAGCCATGCAGGAGGAGTACAACTCCCTCCTCGAGAACCAGACTTGGGATCTGGTTCCCCTTCCTTCTGGGAGGAAACTTGTCAGATGCAAATGGGTCTACAAGACCAAGAGCGCAGCAGATGGACAGATCGACAGACACAAAGCCAAGCTTGTCGCCAAAGGCTTCTAGCAGGTTCATGGTATTGACTATGATGAGACCTTCGCTCCAGTAGAGAAGATGGATTGCATTCGATTAGCCCTTGCCATTGCGGCAACCAAGGGATGAGAATTCCATCAGATGGACGTGAAGAATGCATTTCTTCACAGTGATCTCTCAAAGGAGATCTACATGGAGCAGCCCCAGGGATTTATGCAGGACTCATCTTTGGTCTGTCGACTGAAGAAGTCACTTTATGGCCTCAAGTAGGCTCTGAGGGCATGGTATGCCAAGATGGACTCCTACCTGTTGTCACAAAACTTTGTACGTTGTAAATCAGACCTGAATGTATACATGCCCAGGACGAGTGATTCACTTCTACTTTTAGTTATGTATGTCGATGATTTACTGATCACTGGTTGCTCGACTTCAACAATTGTTGCAGTCAAGAGGATTCTTCATGACATATTTTTGATGACGGACATGGGTCCACCACACTTCTTCCTTGGACTTGAGATCAGTCAGGATGCATTATGCATCAAACTGTCTCAAGCCAAGTATGCACAAGATCTCCTTGAAATATTTCACATGACAGATTGCAATTCTGCTTCTAATCCTTTCCTATCAGGAGTCAAACTTGAGGATGGCGGGGAGACTCCATTGGTTGACAACACATTATACAGACATCTAGTGGGGAGCTTGTTGTATCTCACACACTCCAGAACAGACCTCTCATATGCAATTGACATAGTTTACAGGGTCATGCAGGAGCTACATGAGCTACATTGGAAAGATGCAAAGCGTATCCTTCGATACCTACAGGGCACCATCACCTTTGGGATTCATTATGTAGCAGGCTCTACATTAGATCTCATTGGGTTTACTGATTCCGACTGGGTTGACGATAGCATTGATCGCAAGTCCACATCTAGTTACTCACTCAGTCTTGGTTCCAGGTGTTACACATTATTTTCGTCATCCCTATGATCGTTAATGATGTAAACCTATCTGTTGCCTTCAGAGGGTTCAGTGGCCTGAGTTCCTGAAGAGAGAAGGGAGAAGAACTTTTCCTGAGAAAAGAAGTTGCATTTTCCTGTGTAAAAACCTTATAAAAAAGGAAGTTCGCAGGTTGCCTATGTATTAGGGTGCGAGAATGCTTGATTCTCGTAGGTTGCACCATAGCTAGGGTGCGAACAGTTTGCAGGTTGCACTGTAAGCAGGGTGCAAGAATGCTTATACGTGGTAAAAACGCTCGTTTTCTCAAATCTTTTAGAAGGATAAACTTCTATGGTGAGGTGGCATCCGAATTGTTTGGATCTTACTTGCTTTCATGATTTAGTGGGATCATCCTAACCTCCTCACCTTATCCTCTTCAACTTACAAAAGGAGAGGAGCTCTCATGGAGAAGGGGTTTTTGAGCTTGTAGCTTTGGTTGGCTTGGAATTATTAGCTTGGTTGGAGTAGCTTTAAGATTTGCTTTGTCAAGATAGATTGTTAATATTATCAGATCTATGCTCTTAGAATTCTTGGAGTGAAAGTGTGTGGGGAACGAAGGACAGTTGGAAGGGACCTTACGACATCAAGGCCTTGGTTGTAATCTCTCTTTCACATTTAATATGATACAGTAATATGATTCTTTCCCATAAAGCTATTTCCACTTTATTGTATAATTCCTTGATCATATACATAGATTGACTGTTGAATAGATTGTGCTATCTTCACTTTGGTTGGTTTGTGTTGTCTTGGTCTTGACTGCATGAGAGCACTGGAGTGAAGAGGGAGCAACAAAGACCATAGGAAGCGATAATAAGGTATGTTATTTGTTCTTTCCTCCTAGTTAATTCAATGGTCAAAATCTAAGGAAATAGTCACGTTCTTTCTTGCTTGGTTCTAGATCCAGGTGGATCTAGGGAGATCGGTTAGTGTTCGCACCTACAGATTTATCCAATAACACCAGGCATGTCTGTTGGTCGATAAAGAAGCAAGATTCCATTCCTCTATCTTCATCCGAGGTAGAGTACAGAGTGGTAGTTAACATAAACATTCAGTCTATGTGGCTACAACATTTTCTCACTGAGTTGAGCATTCAGTTTCATCGGTCGATCGTCATCTGGTGTGACAACCACAACACTCTGAAATTCTGCAGAGATCCAGTTCAGAGGCATCGGATGAAGCACATCAATATCCACATGCACTACATCCATGACTTAGTACATGAGGGGATCATCGACTTACAATTGTCCTTCAGTAGAACAGACGACAAACATTTTCATCAAGACCTTCACTGAGTAGAAATTCCATTCTCTGCCTAGAAACTGTAGTTCTTCTTTTTACATACATTGTAACTTGAGGGGGGGGGGTTCCCATGAGGTTTTCCCTCTCTCCTCACTTTATTTTCAGTGTATCTTTTGTACTTGGGTACCTTACATGGCCTCGTTTCCGGGACCCAATCTTTATTTTCACCATAGTGATGTTCAAGGGGGTTGTTGGAGTTACTTCACACACACCTAGGATTTCTTTTTTTTTAAGGTTTTTATTTGTTTATTAGTCATAATTAGTCATTATCCAGTCTCCTATATTTTAGGAGAGAATATTCCACCTGGAGAATATTCTCTTTCAATTCACACTTTAGTTTGAATAGTTGAGTTGAGTTTAGATGTTGCATTGGGATCATCACCATGCTAATTCAACCTTGCCTTCGTATCATCACCAGAGTGGCGCATTAGTCTTGATTCATTGAGTTAACTCCTCACTACTTTCTGTTTAGTCAGTTAACTGAAGACTAGTTGACTAGTTAACTCAACTACGTGGCAGTTCACTCCCGTAACTGCCTAAGAGACTAGAATAGGTGGCAGTTCACTCCCGTAACTGATGGTGTGTGTCCATATCACTCTAGACCACCACTATGGCAACTTGTTTCACCTCAAGTCGAACTCATTGATTTATACATAGTATATCATGTGTAAATTATTCATTATTAACAACATTTAATGAGAATTCTTCCATTCTTTCTCTCCTTCTTCTTCCTTTTCCAACTCTCTCTGCAAATGTGTGTATTATTGTTTAGCTAGATCTATTATGTGAAGGTTCAACACATTTACACCTTTTAGACAATTGAACTTGCATTCCAATGTTAGAGAAAGTTGCAACCAAGTTCACCACTCTTAGAAGTTGAAGTTCTCTGGTGTTAATGTTTAAGCCATTATTATAGTTCTTTGCATTTCAATAGATAAAAATAGCATAATACAAGATCACTGAGAAATACACAATCACAAGAGACACATCATTTATCCTTGGAAACCCTCTAGGGGAAGAAAACCCATCAAAACTTCCTTATTATAGATAGCCAATACAATGCCAAGAGATAACTCAAACTAAAACATAAGTTCCTCTCTGAAAGATGCGCCACTATCTCTCCTTCTTCAGCAATTCCAAAACTTGTCTCTCAAAATGAGCAAGTGAGTTGTGTCTAAGTGAGGTGCTAGCCTCCTTATTTATATTATATTGGCATGTGTGAAGTGTCTCTTCACTGGCAGGGTCGACTTCTCCAACTGGGTGGTTATAACCACCTTTATTATAATTCAATGCCCCTTTAATATTTTATGTGGCCGACTTCTTATTCTGCCTATTACAATTATCTTTTGACCAATCCACAAAAGGGGATTTGGTCCTTTATAATAACCAACATGATCAATCTGCTATGGGGATTGATCCAATGATTAATATATCAAATAATAATAAGAATACACTTTGTAGTTACATTATTTTAACTCTCCCCCTTAACAAAAAGGGTATTCTTCAGCAACATCATGCGAGAGAGAGAGGCCTTCATCATCAACAACATCAAGTGGGTGAGAGAATAACATCATCAATATCATCTTGGAACACTGACTTACGTATCTATAAATCATCGGAATTTTTCTTCATCGGCAACATCGTCATTCTCAAAGGAATGCCATCATCATCTGCATCACTATGTATTAGTATAAAAACTGATACATCATCATCATCATCATCACAACACGAGGTTGGCTCATCATAATATAGGACTGGCTTTACATCACAGCTGTCAAGCTGGAAGCTCAATACTCATCTCATCTCAATGTCTTTCTTTACATCGCAACACTCAGGTTGGAAGCAAGATACTAGGCTGGCTTTACGTCACATCCATCAGGCTGGAAGCACAGTACTAGTCTCATCTCATCGTCTTGCTTTACGTCATAGCACTCAAGCTGGAAGTAAGATACTAGACTGGCTTTACATCACATCCATCAGGCTGGAAGCACATTACTAGTCTCACCTCATCGTCTTTCTTTACATCACAACACTCAAGCTGGAAGCAAGATACTCGACCTGCTTTACGTGACAACCATCCGGTCGGAAGTAGGATACTAGACTATCTTTACGTCATAGCTATCCAGCCAGAAGCTCAGTGCTAGTCTCATCATATCATCTTGCTTTATGTCACAACCATCAGGTCAGAAGCAAGGTACATATCCTTCTTTACATCACAACCATCAGGTCAGAAGCAGGGTACTAGACTTGCTTTATGCCGCAACTATACAGCCGGAAGCATAGTACTAGTCACACATCATATTTCTTTACGTCGCAACCATCAGGTTGGAAGCAAGGTACTTTTCCTACTTTACATCGCAACCATCAGGTCAGAAGCATGATACTAGACTTGCTTTACGTCACAACTATCCAACTGGAAGCACAGTTCTAGTCACATCACATCCTCTTACTTTACGTCACAACCATCAGGTCAGAAGCAAGAGATGTCTCATCTCAGCATCTACTCCCCCTTTTGAGGAGGGTCCTTTCGGAGTATACCAATCTTATCTTGAAAGAACTCAAACTTTATACGAGATAGTGGCTTGGTCAACACATTAGCAACATGTTCATCCGTGCTAATGTACTGGAGCTTTTAAGGCTCCTCTCTGCACCATGTCACAGATGTAATGATATCGGATCTCTATGTGTTTCGACCTGTCGTGGAATACAGGATTCTCTGTCATCTTTATGCATCTCTGGTTGTCACATAGAATCAAGGTTGGTCTCATCTCTAAGTCAAATAGGTCGGTCAACAACTTTCGAAGCCATATAGCTTCATAGCTGGCAAAACATGCAACAATTTATTTTGCTTCCGTTGTGCTGAGAGAAATACTAGATTGCTTCCTACTTTGCCAGGAGATCATAGCTGATCCCAAACTGAAATAGCATCTTGAAGTGGTTTTCCTATCAGAAACACTTCCTGCCCAATCTGCATCAGTATATCCACTCAATGTGAAATCATGATCTCCATCATAGCTGAGACCACAATCTATTGTACCCTTAAGGTACCTCATCACATGTTTTGCAGCCACTAAGTGAACATGTCTGGGTTCTACCAGAAACCGACTCAAGGTGTTCACGGAAAAACAAATGTCTGGTCTGGTGTTCATCAGGTACATTAGCGATCCAATAATTTGTCTGTACAGTGTGGCATCAATCAATTCTGACGAAGTGTCGACCAACAACTTCAACTTCGCTTCCATGGGTGTATTCATGGGATTGCACTCCAACATGTTGAATCTCTTCAGAATTTCGACCGTATACTTCCCTTGGTTAAGGAATATTCTCTTAGGACTCTGCCATACCTCAAGACCTAAGAAATAATGCATTAGGCCAAGGTCTTTGATTTCAAATTCTGAGGCAAGTCTCTTTTTACATTCGGTGATGAGCTTTTCTTCTCGAGTTAAGAATAAGTCATCCACATATAACAATAAGATTATTGGCTCATTATTCATGACTTTGAATTAGAGGTTAGAGTCTGCTTTACTCTTGGTAAAGCCTAAGCTCATCAAGAAATTGTCTATACAACCATACCAAGCTCTAAGAATTTTCTTTAATCCGTATAAGGTTTTCTTCAATCTGCAGACATGAGACTTCCTGTCTTCAACCTCAAATCCTTGGGGTTTCTCTATATACACTTCCTCTTTGATGACACCATTTAGGAAAGTTGTCTTTACGTCCATCTGGTGCATCTTCCACTTCATCTTAGCTACAAGAGATATGATGGTTCTGATCGAAGTGTATCTAGCTAAAGGAGCGAATGTCTCTTCATATTCAATGCCTTCTTTCTAAGAAAATCCACGAGTGACAAATCTTGCTTTATACTTCTCAATACTTCCATCAACAACGTGTTTTATTTTGAATAGCCATCTTGAGGATACCACATCTTTATTCTTCGGTCTGGGAACTATTTCCCATACTTTGTTCTTCATTATGGATTGATATTCCTCTATCATAGTATCTTCCCATTCTTTCCTCTGAATGGCTTCTTCAAAGCAGGCAGGTTCTACCTCTAGAAGATCACACATCAAAGCCATATAACTGGAGAATGGCTTTGGTCTTTTTACCTGTCTCGTGGTTCCTTCAAGAACACCATACTTCTCTCCATCTTGAATAAGCTCTCTATCCCAAGCTGGCTTTGTTTTATGGAGGATTGTCATCTAAGGAGGTTCTTACACTTCTAATATATCATGGTCTTCTAGAAGTTCCTCATCAGGGGAAGTTACGACTTCCCTCACTGGTTTTGCAGCTTTGGGAACCTCCCTCATTGCAGTACTGGGGATTACAGGTTCCTCTTCATATACTTCTTCAAGTTGGCATCGTTTATATTTCTTGAGCGTTGCATCTTCATCAAAGGTCACATCCCTCTTGATCTCAATGTGATGGTGACCTGGTGTATATATTTTGAAGGCCTTGGAGAACTCACTGTATCCCACAAATATTCCCTTCTTTCTTGAAGGGTCCAACTTGTTTCTCTTTTCTTTCGGTATATGAATAAATATTGGGTAGCCAAATATTTTGAGATGGCTTACATTTGGCTTCTTTCTGGTGTACATCTCTTCCGGGGTCTTGAGCCCAAGTGCACTATGGGATAATCGGTTCTACACATATACAATTGCCATTGCTGCTTTTGCGCATAAGCACATAAGAAGATCTTGATCATGGATCATAGTCTTCATAGATTCCATTATTGTTCTGTTCTTTCATTCAGCTACACCATTTTTTTGGGGATTATAGGGAGTAGTGAGTTCCCTCTTGATCCAAACATCTTTGCAGAAGTTCACGAACTCTTTTGAGGTGTATTCTCCTCCATTATCTAACCCGAGTGTCTTGATCTTTCTCTCAGAAAGATTCTCTATCAAAGCTTTGAATTCCCACTAATGGAGGACGACGGCATTGGACCACACACATCTAAATGAATGAGCTCTAGGAGTCCTTCTGCCTTGTTGTCTTTCTTCGGAAATGGGTTCTTGATGTTCTTCCCTTGTGCACATCCATTGCATATGCCTTCATGGTCACCTTTGAGTTCTGGTAAACCTGTGACTGCTTTGCATATGTATGGTAGTGCCTTGTAGTTGATGTGAGCTAATATTCTATGCCAAAGTTCACATGAGTTTTCAATGGCGTGGGTCATCGCAGCCTCTGAGTGACCCTTTAGTTTATACAAGCCATTTTCTTCACTTCCAATGATGATTGCTTCATTTATGGTCTCTCTTTTAGCACGTTTCCTTCTGCAACCTTCACTATAGCTTCCTCAGGGTTATTACCTGTGACCTGGAGCAAGGTCAACAAAACAACAAGCAAGAATAATATCCTTTTGATAATATAAAGCAATAGCACAAACAATCATCACAGTAGCTCCTTTAGAGCTATCACTTATAATTTATCCGAAGCAAAGATTAAAGGTAAGGAATACAATACGAAATGAGGTCAACACTCTCATAGTGTTGTGACCAAGCATTCTTCCATGACAACCTGGAACTAACACACGAGGTTTCTCCTTTGAGGAGGTGTTAGTTGTATCAGGCAAAGCATTTACCTCTATATGCTCACATGCTATCAAGTATAATACTTTACGACGACTACTATCTCAACTATAGTCACCAACTTGTCATGTGTACCTTTGAATCTTATTAATCTTGATTAATCAAACCTGGATCCTTGTCTTCAGGAATGAGTGCTTGATTTTCTTCCAAGTCTCCTTCACTCAAGATGACGAGTGCTTTCTTCAACCTGTCTATTGTAATAAGACAATATGCTATCTTGATAGAAGGTTGGGTTAGAGGATAAGCTCCATGATCTCAACTTTTAATCCATCTAATACCTTGACTCAGAAAATCTTAGAATGATGGTCATAGCTACAACATGCAACACTAAATAATAATAATGCATATCAGAATAATCACACCTGGGTTGCTTCATTCCTTTGAATGTGTTGGATGTTGAGATCCTTCTGGATCTATGGCAAGAGATATCTTCTCCTACAAATACTCTTTAGGGTTTAACCATTAAACATATGTGAATACATACCTCTGATGGCATTTGTAGGTAGTGGCTCCATTTGGTAGCAACGGTAATCATTACCAACTCTTAAGAAAACTTCAATGGTGATTTCAACTAGTTCTACGACTACAACTGCAACTGGTTTTGAAACTGCAACTGCAACTGCAACTTAGGGTTTTATGAGGAAACCCTAATTTTTCAAACTTCAAATTTTGAAATTCTGATCCAGGGAATAGAGGCGGTGAGCTGAGGCGAGTATGCTGATGTAGTCAGAATTTCTAAAATCCAACTTTTACCCCCTCAAACTTAATCTGTGGATTTCTGGACTGGTGCTTCTATTTTTTTGGTACTTTTGGTACTCTGGTTTTCTGGTTTTCTGGTACTTTGTGAAACTAGGGTTTCACTTTCTAGGAGATCTAGCCACTGAAAAGGTGCGCTGAAGGTGCCAAAATTATCCTTGGGGGAGGGCGCACTTTTCTAGGTGGTTTTAGGGATTAAATACCTTTCCAACAAAAAGCCCTAATTTTCATGTACGACAACAGTGATGTTTTTCACTTTTCTCTTGTGAAAGATGCTCTCTTCAGCTTGGCTCTGATACCATGTTAATGTTTAAGCCATTATTATAGTTCTTTTCATTTCAATATATAACAATATCATAATACAAGATCACTGAGAAATACACAATCACAAGAGACACAACATTTATCCTGGGAAACCCTCTAGGGGAATAAAACCCAGCAAAACTTCCTTATTATAGATAGCCAATACAATGCCAAGAGATAACTCAAACTAAAACAAAAGTTCCTTTCCCAAATATGCGCCACTCTCTCTCCTTCTTCTGCAATTCTGAAACTTGTCTCTCAAAATGAGCAAGTGAGTTGTGTCTAAGTGAGGCGCTAGCCTCCTTATTTATATTAGACTGGCACGTGTGAAGTGTCTCTTCACTAGCAGGGCCGACTTCTCCAACTAGGTGGTTATAACCACCTTTATTATAATTCAACGCCCCTTTAATATTTTCCGGAGCCAACTTCTTATTCTGCCTATTAAAATTATATTTTGACCAATCCGCAAAAGGGGATTTGGTCCTTTATAACAACTGACATGATCAATCCGCAATGGGGATTGATCCAATGAATAATATATCAAATAATAATAAGAATACACTTTGCAGTTACATTATTTTAACATTTGGGATGGCGGAGGGCCGAGCGAAAACTGAACCAGTTGATTGTAGCCTCCCTTTAGTTCTATCTTTGGAGTTTATCCTTGGGGGCCTGGAGATAAGTTATGGCTTTCCTTGCTATAGGTTTAGGGTTTAGACTTTTAACTTTTTTGTTTCGAGCAATTTTTACCACTGAACTAGCTTAGTGAAGGCATGTCGTTTATTACTTTTTTGGGGAACTGGTAGTTGATATTCCTTGGGGGATGCATTTAATGTGGGTTCCAAGTGGCGACGGGTCTTTAATCCTTTTTATAAGCCTTTGTCACTTCATTTAACATTTTTCATTTCTCTGCAGTATTACATTAACTCTTCTGGGGGGTCGAGCTCAATGGGGCCTAGGTGGACTCCCATGGCCTCTTTGACTCGGCCAAGTGTGGAAGCAAACGTCGACACTTTGGTGAATGTGGCTAACGAAGAACTATGGAGGGAAGAGGGTCTTTTCGATAAGATGGAATCTTCAGTTCATGGTACTGTGTTAGGGTCCAAACCCGCACATAGGTAGAACAATATATTTGGATGTAATAAAAATCAATATTAATAAGGCTTTTCAATAAAATAGAATAAGGTGGATGTAAGAAGACCTAATAGAAGCTTCTGCTTCTAGAAGGATCTTCCTCTAGATGCTTCTTTTTAGTATAAATAGGAGTCGAGGGTATGACAACCCCAGCTTGGATATTATTATAATAGAGCTCTGCTCAACTGGAGGTTGCCTCCTCGAAGAGGCCCATGAACATTGCTTTTAGATTCAAAGTGTTATTTTTGTTATTATTCTCTTATCATTTCAGTGCTATTGTGGTGAATGTTCTGGTTATATTGTTGTTATTATGCCATTTCTAGCATTTTATTTCTATTCTGCATACATTTTATATCTGGTATATTACAAGTGGTATCAGAGCACTTTCCTCGGCAGAAAGTGTGGGTTAATTTTTTTTTCCAGGGTAGAGACATATTCCAGCATCTTTAAGCCACATAGATCTGTCGTTACACGCATAAACCCATGGTTGAGGGATTCATACATGCAGGAAATACACGTGGTACTTAAGTGCACATCTGTTGGCCACCCTTGTAACCCCTATTGGTACCCCTTCGAGTGGTAGCGCATCAGACAACACCTGTGTATGGATCGACCTAGATTACCTGAAGGCCTCTTTAGATAAATCGATCAGTCGTCTGACTACTATAGTGTCACTGAGAACAACACTCAGGAAGATACTCTCTAGTACCTGGGTAGTCAGGTAGTATGGCTAAGGGTACGGTCTATCCTCCTTAGTTAGTACCCTGAGATATTGGGCCGAGTACTACTATTGTACCCTGCACGTATATCATAGAGCTATAACACAAGGCAAACCCTTGTCTGTAGAACCCTTGAATACCTAACCCTTGGGGACAGAAACATAAACAAATTATTTGAGACCTATTCCATTAGATTCATCTCTTCGCCCTTATCACATTCATCCATATCATTTTTTCGGCAAAATTTGTGACCCTGCCTGCTCCTTTTCAGTTCCCCCATCCTCATGGCCCATACCCGTAGCCAAGACTTTGAAGCTCGCTTCAACACCTTGCAATTTGGTCTCACCGAAACCCAACAAGAAGTGAAACAACTCAGTGCCAATGTTGCAGCCATCAATACAACCATGCAGTCCTCAATGGAGGAAATCAAACGAGACCTCACCACCCAACTTGAATCAGTCTTTTCGACACTCTGCACCAAACTGAATATCCCTACAGATAACCCCTCCTCTTCCTCACCTCCACATCCTGAAGGTGACCATTCCTCTCATTCCAATAACTTGCAGAACCATCACTTTCAACATGGCCTACGCCTTCCGCGGGTGGATGTGACAAAATTTGATGGCTCGTACCCCACTGGTTGGGTAACCCAAATGGAACATTCTTTCTCTTTATACAGCATTACAGATTGCTTGGCCAAACTCCGGTATGGTGTTCTCCATCTAGATCAAGAACGGTGGCAATGGTGGCAATGGAGAAAAACTTCTCGTCAAGGGTATATTGCTTAGACACACTTTGTGGAAGATCTTTATGAATGCTTTGGCACTGACACCAACCATTTGGGTCGTTTGACAAAGTTGAAACAATTAGGAACAGTGGAAGACTTTATAGTTGCCTTTGAGTTCCTGGCTTTTAGAACAGAGGGTATGTCTGATGCCTTTTTCCGAGAGTGTTTTATCAGCAGCCTCAAGGATGAGATTCGGGCCCATGTCCTCATGGCTCGGCCTCAGAGTTGGGTGGAGGCTACTAAAAGGGATAAGAAGCACAACAGGTGGTATCTTCTCAAAACCAAAAGCCCTCCTTTATCCCTCGCCATAAACTAATAAATCCCACTACTCCCTCTGCTCCACTAAAGATCCAAAAATTGACCAGGGTTGACATGGTTGAATGCCAACTCAAAGGCCTTTGTTATAATTGTGATGAAAAATATTTCTCGGGCCACAAGTGTAAAGAATAAAAGATTTTTATGGCCATCTCCAAGGATATTTCGGAAGAAGATGTAGAAACTCCCCTTATGTCTAAGTCACCTGAATCCACTGACATAACCCCTCCCTCAGACCCTCCCGAAGTAGAACCGGTCATTTCCCTCAATGCTCTCACTGGCTTCTCTGCTCCCCAAACCCTCAAGCTAATCGGTTACATCAAGCATCGGAAGGTCATTATTCCGGTTTATAGTGGCAGCACCCATAATTTTATTCATCACCGCATTGCCCAAGAAACTCATTGCTACATCCATGCCGTCAATAATTTCTAAATCATGATTGCCAATGGTGGTTCCATGAAATGTGGAGGGCATTGTGAAAATGTGTGTCTCCAAATTGGTGACTACCACATGAAATCCCATATGTTTGTTATCGACATGGGAAGTTGTGACATTGTGTTGGATGTAGACTGGCTAAGGACTCTGGTTCCCATTCTCATGGATTTTAAATACTTAACCATTCAATTCGACCAGGAGGACCACCAATATAGGTTCCAAGGCATCACCATTGGTTCACATGAGATCATTAGTTCCCATCGCATGGAAAAGCTACTCAAAAAAGGTCATTCTGTTGTTATCACCCAACTCCATGCCATACAAGCAACAAAGACACCCTCGGTCCCACAAGACCCCCAAGCCATCCTTTCTAAACATCAATTGGTCTTTTCCACTCCCCAAGGAATCCCTCCTTCCCGTGGTGTTCATGATCATTCCATTCCCCTTGTACCTGGAATCCTTCCTCCCAATATCCATCTGTATCATCACCCCTTTTCCCAAAAAAATGAAATTGAGAAAATGGTCCAGGAACTCCTTAATGCAGGCGTTATTCGCCCTAGTACGAGTCCATACTCTTCTCCTGTGATCATGGTCCTAAAGAAAGAAGGTTCTTGGCGAATGTGCCCTGACTTCCGTGCCCTCAACAAACTTACCATCAAAGACAAATTCCCCATTCCTGTCATTGATGACCTCCTGGATGAATTGAGTGGCGCCCAATTCTTGAATCTTCACTAAACTGGATCTTCGTTCGGGCTACCACTAGATACATATGAAAGAGGTAGACATTCCCAAGACTGCCTTTAGAACTCATGAGGGCCACTATGAGTTTTTGGTCATGCCCTTTGGCTTATGTAATGCCCCCTCCACCTTCCAAAGCCTCATGAATCATGTCTTCCATCCTTTTCTTCGCCATTTTGTCTTAGTTTTCTTTGATGATATCCTCATCTATATCAAAACCTGGACAGACCATCTTGCTCATGTGGATTGAGTTCTCCATCTACTCTCTTAGCACCAAATTTTCCTGAAACAGTCTAAATGTGCTTTTGGCACCTCAGAAATAGAATACTTGGGTCATCTGGTTGACAAGGATGGCGTCAGGGTGGATCCTAAAAAGATTGAAGCTATGCAAGACTGGACTCACCCAAAGACTCTTAAGAGCTTGTGTGGATTTCTGGGCTTAACAAGGTATTATCACAAGTTTGTTAAGAATTACGGGAAGATTGCAGCACCTCTCACTACTCTCCTCAAAAGGAAATCTTTCACTTGGACTCCAGCCACTGCTCAAGCTTTTCACACCTTGAAGATGTCCATGTGCACCACTCCAGTCCTTGCCCTTCCCGATTTCACAAATATCTTTGTGTTGGAATGTGATGCCTCAGGGAAAGGAATTGGTTCTATCCTTATGCAAGAGGGTCGACCTTTGGCCTTTACCAGCAAGCAACTATCTGAAAGAAATTTGGGAAAATCCATCTATGAAAAGAAAATGTTGGCTATTCTGCATGTCATTGATCTGTGGCGCCCTTATCTATTGGGGCAATGTTTCCAAATTAAGACAGACCATCAAAGCCTAAGTATTTTCTAGAACAACACATTTCCTCCCCAGAACAACAAAAATGGGTGACTAAGCTCTTTGGATATGATTATGAGATCATTTACAAGAAAGGAAAAGACAATGTGGTTGTGGATGCACTTTCCCGCAAATATGAAGATGAAGGATCCCTTTTTTCTCTTTCATTCATTGTCCCAGATTGGCTCCAATCCGTTCGCCAAGAATGGCTACAAGATCCCAAAAGTTCGCAGCTGATCCAACAATTGCAGTCCAATGCTCCAGCTTCCCCAAGGTACTCTTGGCTCCATGATGAACTTCGATACAAAGGCCATTTGTATGTAAGTAAACAATCAAAGCGTAAATCCATGCTACTTTTTGAGCTTCATGCTACACCCATAGCAGGGCACTCCGGGTTCACCAAAACCTATGACAGGGTCAAACGTTCCTTTTTCTGAGATGGTATGAAACAAGACATTCACAATTTTGTCGTTGAATGTGATGTATGTCAATGCAACAAGGGAGAAATGGTCAAATCTCCGGGCACACTACAACCGCTCCCAATTCCACTTGCTATTTGGAAGGATATCTCTATAGATTTTATTACCGGCTTACTCAAATCGGGAAATAAATCAGTGATCATGGTGGTTGTTGATCGCCTTTCCAAGTATGCTCATTTATGTGCCCTTTAACACCCGTTTACAACATCCACGGTGGCTCAAATTTTCATGGATCAGGTCTTCAAGCTTCATGGCATGCTGCACTCTATTGTTTTTGATTGTGACCCAACTTTCACAAGCAATTTTTGGCAAGAGCTGTTCAAGATACAAGGCACCAAATTGCATCTCAGCACAACTTATCATTCCCAGACTGATGGCCAAACGAAAGTTGTCAACAAGTGCTTGGAAACATATTTGAGGTGTTTTGCCTCGGAAAAGAAAAATCAGTGGGCTCAATGGTTACCCCTAGCTGAATGGTGGTACAACACTTCATACCATACAACTACATGCATGACTCCTTTTGAAGCAGTATATGGACATAAGCATCCTTCAGTTATCTCATACTTACTAGGTGCCTTGAAGGCACAAGCGATTGACCTAACACTTACAGCTCGAGAGGCTATGCTCTGTACACTCAAAGAGAATTTGGTCATGGCATAGAATCACATGAAGCAACAAATAGATCAAGGTCGCTTTGAACGCTAATTTGCAGAAGGGGATCAAGTGTTTCTTCGATTGCAACCTTACAAGCAAAATTCCCTCAAGGCCGAGCATTGTCAGAAACTAGCGCCCAAATTTTATGGTCCTTATACCGTTCTCAAGTGTGTGGGACAAGTAGTCTATCAGTTAGCTTTTCCCATCCATTCGAAGCTACATCATGTTTTTCATGTTTCATGCTTAAAGAAGGTGATTGGAGCTAAGTGCCAAATTCAAACCAACCTTCCAGAGTTAGTTGAAGAAGGATCCATTTGACTACAACCATAAGCAGTTTTGGACCAACATGAGTGTCACCTATGTCAGAGAACCATCAAGAAAGTGCTAGTCTGGTGGAAAGATACAACTCCAGCAGATGCCACTTGGGAACCAACTACCATTTTGCAACAATTTCCTCATCTCAAGCCTTGAGGACAAGGCCGTTTTTAAGGGGGCGGACATGTTAGGGTACTAACCCGCACATAGGTAGAACAATATATTCGGATGTAATAAAGGTCAATATTAATAAGGCCTTTCAATAAAATAGAATAAGGTGGATGTAAGAAGACCTAATAGAAGCTTCCGCTTCTAGAAGGATCTTTCTCTAAATGCTTCTTTTTAGTATAAATAGGAGTTGAGGGTATGAGAACCACAACTTGGATATTATTGTAATAGAGATTTTCTCAACTGGAGGTTGCCCCCTCGAAGAGGCCCGTGAACATTGCTTTCAGATTCAAAGTGTTATTTTTGTTATTATTCTCTTATCATTTCAGTGCTATTGTGGTGAAAGTTCTGGTTATATTGTTGTTATTCTGCCATTTCTAGCATTTTATTTATGTTCTACATACATTTTATATCTGGTATATTACATACTGACACATTTATTTTTCCCTCCGTAAAACATCTACCCTCTTCACTTTCCCGTTCATTCCTTAGTCCGGATCCTACTCCATCCTTCGCAAATTACTTGTCGAATTTCACAGGGTTTACTCAATTTGCAGAGAGATTTACAGTGGCCTAGTCTAGGGAAGAACAGAGTAAGGCGAAGCATCACTTTAACCAGTTGAAGGAAGGTAGTAAGGAGGCTAGGAAATCTCGTATTAGCCGTAGACAGTGGAGGGTGAAAAAGACTGTGCATAAAATGGTGTTAGGGTCAGATGTTGGTCTTGCAGAGTCCTGTAGTCTGCCGCTCTGTGGTTTAGTTGGAAGACGGTCCTATAGATACCTTTGTAAGGTCTCCTTGTTGGATTGGGTAGAACTTACCTGGAAGCCTTTGATAGGTTATACACCCGAGTTAGTCTATTTGACTAAAGGTTGGGTGGGATTCATTTGTAAAACTCTCGAAGACATTGCTCTACTTCTAGCACAGAGGTGGGTGATAGGTGGTTGTAGTATTATGATTAAATGATGGCATTTGGAATTCAAACCAGAGACATAATACTTTCAATTCTGTCACCTGTGGGTACTACTCCCAGGATTACAACTTCAGTTTAGGAATGCGGCTGCAATGGAGGCAATCGGTAACTCTTTAGGATCTTTCATAATGTTGGGCAACTCCATACTCTCGGCTTCTACCAGAAAAATGGGTAAAATCTTGGTGAAGATGGACATCCACAGGGGCTTCCCTGAACTCTTAGAGATTGAATGGAGGGGTATAAGGATAGTCCAAAGACTGGACTATCTCGAAATTCCATTCTGTTGTAGCCTTTTCCATAATAATGGTCATCTCAGAATAAACTGTTTGGGTAGGGGTGAGGAGGAAGTCTCCGAAGACACGACACTTCACAAAGACATGGGGGATTTCAAAATGGAAGTGAAATCATCATTGGAAGAATGTCGTTATCCATTGTCAGAGCCCTTACCCTCGCTGGAATGGGATGTTACTATTACTGGTAAGTTGAATTTTTACTATCCGGTATTGTTTAACTCTTTATCTTTACTGGAAAAAGAAGAACTTAATGCCGCTCTGCTGCTGAAATTTCTGTTATCCCCTGTGGATATGTCCTCGGGGGAGGGTTTGAGGAATCTCATTTTTGTGCCTATGGTTTCACCTTCCTTACATGTTAATGACACTCCGTCGGCAGGTTTGGATGGTTCTGTCTGTTTCTTGACTTGTGACCGGGGTGTTTTACCAACATTGGAATTGTAGCTTCCTAGACAGGAGAGTCTTTCTGAACTTGTTCTTAATCCTACCTACCCTTCTGTCTCACAAGAGTTCTCTCCCTCACTAGGTGAGTCATTTCTACTTTCGGGCTATCGTCAATCCAAGGAGGGTGAATCCTCATTAAGTGTAGTCTTAAACTCCTTGATTCCCTATCTACGTGATAGTAATCCCTCGGCCCCTTTACCTATTTTTTTCGAGAATGCACTCATTGACCCGTCCACCTTCTCTGTGGAGGTTAGCACCTCGAAAACTATATAGGATGAGACTTCAAAGGACTATTCCTGGTCACAAGGACTGGGAATATAATATTCCCCTATCAAAACTAGAACTACAAGGAAGAAATTACAGTCGTCATCAATTTCTCCCTTAGTCCCAGATCCTTCCTCTTCCGACAATGGGGCACTTAGAGCAGTGAAGGCCTTAGCAAGAGATAAGTAATGATTTTCTTGTCACTAAATCTTGGAGGGATTGGAGGCTCCCTAAAAGATTCCTCATTTCGTCGTGTCTTGGAAACTACCCATCAAAATATTATTTTCCTTCAGGAAACTATGGTTATTGAATAAAAAGATCGATCCTTTATGCGTAGATTTCATCCGACCTGGGTTACTTGTGCGGTGAGCTCTATCGGTACCTCGGGAGGTCCGTTGGTGTCATGGGATCCCCAAATTTTTATCTTGGTTTTGTTCCTTACTTGTGGCGGGATTTTGTTAACAGGCTCAATTATTTCATCAAAAAGGAAGATCAATCTTCTAAACGTTTATGGCCCTTGCCTGGAGCGTAAATTTTTTTGGACTACTCTTGCAAACAACGGTCTGCTTTCTATGAAAAGTCTTGTGATTGTGGGGGAATTAAATATTACGGTTTCTAATGGAGAGGTTTGGGGAGGCTCTGCTTCTTCCGACCAGCTTGTAAGTTTTTTCAACTCACTCTTTCTATCGCTTAAACTTATTGATGTCTAGCCTGACAAATTAGTCCTGACTTGGCGTAATGGGCGCTCGAGTATAGATTTGATAGCCAAGAGATTGGATAGGTTCTTGGTTTCATAGGATCTGCTCCTGGATGTTAGACTATATCGATCATGGGTGGAATTTCCCTTTGTGTCGGATCACGCACCAATCCTGTTACAGCTGGAGAACAATACTTTTCCTAAATCTTACCCCTTCAAATTCAATTCTCAATGGCCCTCAGATAAATTCTACAACAACATGGTTCATAAGCTTTGGACTGATCATAATTATCTATAGGAAGGTTTTAGTCAGCGTCGTTTTATATGGAAGTTAAAGGACCATAAAACACTTACAAAAAAATGGGCAAAAGAGTCGAGGGATCAGGATGTTAAATTTCTGGAGAACCTAGAAGAAAATATCAAAAAACATTTGCGGTTTCTCTTGGAGGGTTCTTTACTTTCAGAGGTGGAGTCTAATCTCATTAAACTTGAATTTTAAAGGAATAAGGTCCTTAAATCATAGGAGGACCCATGGAGACTCAGAATTCGGGCAATTTGGGTCCAAAGCGGCGATCAAAATACCAAGTTTTTTCACCAGTTTTCTAATCACAAGAGAAATAGCAAACATTTATGGGAGATCAGAGATGATTCGGGGTTTATTCAAAAAGGTTAGAAAGCGATAGTTATGGAGGTAGAAAATTATTTCAAGAGATTCTTTTAATCCACTGATATTGTTTCAATAATAGAGCAGGTTGGGGTGGCCGACCTCTTTTCAAGATTGATTAGCAAGGATGAAACGAAATATCTATATTTTTCTGTTACTATAATGGAATTGAATTGGTTTTATCTCAATTTAAAAAAGAAAAAATTTCAGGGCCGGATGGCTGGACAGTGGAATTTTTCTTACATTTCTTTGATTTTGTTAGTGAGGATCTTATGGCTTTGGTGGAGGAAGTCCGGTCCTGTGGTTGAATTGCAGGAAGCTTAAATTCCACTTTTTTAGCATTCATCCCCAAAATCAATAAACCAAAAAACTTTGGGGATTACAGACCTACTTGTTTGTGCAACCTGGTTTATAAAGTTATTTCAAAAGTTATTGCCAATCAGATCAGACCAATTCTTTCGAGGGCCCTATCGGCAAAACAGTTTGGCTTCCTGGAGGGGCGTCAGATACATGATGCAATAGGTACAACTCATGAATGCATTCAAAGTATAAAAAATAAAAACTTAAAAGCTCTCATTCTTAAGCTAGACCTTCAAAAAGATTATGACTGCATCAATTGGGACTTTTTGAGATTGATTTTAATTCAAGTGGGATTTGGAACACCTTTGAAAAATTGGATTATGGCATGTGTGAGCTCTGCATCCCTTGCAATATTAGTTAATGGGGAGGTCACCAACTTTTTCAGAAGTGATAGAGGACTCTGTCAGGGATTTCCATTGTCACCCTTACTATTTATTCTAGTGATGGAGATTCTAAGCATCCTATTAAAAACAAGCCAAAGAGAAGGGTCCTTAACTGGAATTAAAGTTTCCAAACTTATGAAAATTCTACACCTTTTATTTGTAGATAATGTTTTACTCCTGACAAATGCTTCTGTGCAGGAATGGAAGGAGATTGTGAGTCTTGTTCATAAGTTTTGTTTGGTTTTGGGCTTAAAGGTGAATCCAATCAAATCGACAATACATTACTCAGGACTCTTAGAGTCAGAACTTGCTTCTTTCAAGCTGATTCTCCTATATAACTTTTATGATCTTTCCGTGGGCTTCAAATATCTTGGGTACTATTTAAAGGCTGGATTACAGAGATTGGAAGACTGGCTATGTCTTTTAACCAAAGTGGAAAAGAAAATTAACCATTGGAGCTACAGGTGGCTATCCTTGGGTGGAAGATATACATTGTGCAAAGCCGTTCTGGAAAGCCAACCCATTTATTGGTTATCTCTAGCTTCAGTTCCGTTGTCCATTCTTCCCAAGTTAAGAAAATTACTCTATAATTTTCTTTGGAATGGGAATGTTGATTCAAATCATTATCATCTCTGTCACTGGGAGACTCTAGCTAGCCCAAAACGTTTTGGGGGTTTGGGATTCCGTAATATCTTCTCTTTCAGTAAATATATGGCAACGAAAACACTTTGGAGAGTTCTAACTAAAGAAGGATTGTGGAAAAAATTAATAAAGGAGAATTATTTCCCTTCTATGACAGTTAAAAATTGGCTCCGATCAACTACATTTCATCAAATTTCGGCTTAAAAAATTTGGAATAGCCTTTTAAAGTCTGTGTATCTGATTACAAATTGTCTAAGCTAGAATCTTGGTACAGGTCATCATGTGGCTTTAGGCAGGGACAAAATTCTGGGGATGGGTAATGCATCCTTCCTTTCTCTTTCGCTTCTCACTGTTCTTAGACAAAAAACATATTTTGGTTCTAGCTCAGGCTTGGAGAACTCATGATAAAGATTCTTTATTATCTACTTGGATCAATAGTTCATACTTGGACCTCACAGGTGATCTGGTAGTGGAGTGGGAACGTTTTCAGAGGGCTCTTCAAGCATTAGGGGTTTCATTATATGAAATTGAAGACGAACTATTATGGATAGGGGGGGACTCATCAGGTTCCATTTCAACAAATAATGTTTATGTGGCCTTAATATCTACAAAAAACTTGTCGATTCTCATAGGTTGGCGAAAAAGCTTGTGGAAATGGGATATACAACAAAAAATTAAACTATTTTTGTGGTTGGCAGCAGAGAACAAAATTCCGACTTGGAAAAATTTACAACATAGAGGATGGGAGGGTCCTGGTCATTGCCAGTTATGCAAAGAAGATAATGAAGATAATGAACACATGTTCATTCATTGTTCTTTCACCAAACTTATCTGGATGAAAATTAAATCCATTAAAAAGTTCAATTAGGATTGGGGCGGGACTGATTTAGATGACTGTCTATCAAACTGGACTAAGAATATGGCTGTTTCAGCTAGTCTAGCTTCTCATATATGTTGGTTTATATGGTTAGAAAGGAATGCAACTATCTTTGAAGGAAAAAATCCTTCAGTTCATTCAATTGTTATCATAACTCTTGAATCCCTTCATAATCATGTGGATAAAATTATTACTTCATCTTTACGTTCATGCATGATAGATTATCTTCTTGAGTACCCAGTGGCCTGTTTTGATGGAGCAACTAAGGTAAATGGACTTTGCAGTGGCGTCGGGGGTATCATTAAACTTTTTGCATCAACAATTTATAAATGGTACTTGAACTGTGGTTTTGGAACTAATACAAAGGCAAAACTAATGGGAGTATGGGCAACTCTTTTTATAGCGAATCTTTTGTCTATTCACAAGCTTCAGATTCTGGGAGATTCCAAGGCAATCATAGACTGGTTGAATGATAAAAGTGATCTGCGTGTTAGCTCCATTGAAGGCTGGAAACAA
Organism: Picea engelmannii; assembly: GCA_009831015.1. Classification (NCBI taxonomy): domain Eukaryota; kingdom Viridiplantae; phylum Streptophyta; class Pinopsida; order Pinales; family Pinaceae; genus Picea; species Picea engelmannii. Next base: position 294,047 of record ML795463.1, read on the forward strand.
ATAATTAGGATGTTAAGAAGAAAGTTGGCGGCCATCCAATTTTTTCACATTTATCGTGAGTTCAACAAGGAAGCAGATGAGTTATCTAAGAAAGCATTATGTGAACCAGAATGATATATCTCGCTCTACTTGTGTTCTGGAGTTTTGGCAGGCCAATGACGACTTATCAACATCTATTAGCGATCCCCTTATTATTCCTACATTTTTGGATAGTATATCTCAGTTTTGAGTTCTGAGTCGAGATGTGTTTATGATGTCTTTTTCTAGACAGTGGTTGTTATTGATCTTAGTCTTTTTTCTTTGTTCGCAAGTTTGAAGAGTACTGGTCCTTTTTGGAGCTCTCTTTGGATGTATTTGAATGTATTTCTCAGGATGTCCAGCTTTGTGGTCAGTTATTTTCCATGACACTAAAGGCTAATATGGTCTTTTCGGATGTAAAAAATATATTTTCTTAATATAATTGTGCTAATTTTCTACTGGAAAAAACCTCGTTCCTTTTAGGGTAAAAAGTGAAGAGTAATAGACTTAAAGGCTGATGACTGATAGAGAAGAAACATTTAGAGGGAGTTTCAAAAAAATAAATGGAGAAATTGAAACTTAATGCATTGGCTAAGATTCCCAACCCTCTTTCTAAGGGTTGTGATGTGGAAATAGATTCAATGTCTCTCCTTTCGTTACATGTATTCTTAGTTAAGAACCTACTCAAGTAAGATGAAGAGTCATCATGAATTAGAACAATTAAAAACTAGAAAGAAAAATATTGTCCTCGTCCAGTTTAGAACAAGTGAGGTGTCCAAAATTATTAGAACCAATCATCACAACCTCATCAACTTCTATACATCTATAATAATAATATCCTTTACTTTATTGTTTTTCTTCTTTTCTCTATTTTTCTTTTTTTCTTTTTTATAAGTTAATGTTATGATTGATCATTATCTAATAAACAAAGACAAATTAACACCTTTACTCACAAAAAGTGAGTAGTAAGACTCTTTTCAAATCAATACTTTGGATGATAAATGTTTCAAAGAAAATCTAATTCTACACATGAAATGTATTGTATAGATTTCGTTAGAAAGCTTTAATAAGCTTTCAATTTGTATTCAAATTAAATAGTTCTTTTACTAAAATTTGTGTAAAAAAAAGAGTGTTTTATGTCCCAAGAATATTTGAGATTAACCACACATACATAGTGAGTTAACTTTCAACTTGGGTTGCATGGGAATAATGCCATGACTTAACTTTCAATTTGAGTTGCATGGGAATAATGCCATGAAATGTCTTATATAGGTATTTAAGATTAACCACACATGCATAATAAATTAACTTTAAGTTTGAGTCGCATAAGATTAATGCCATGAAATTTCTTATATAAATATTTGAGATTAACCACATACATGCATAATGAGTTAACTTTCAATATATAAGTATTTGAGATTAACCACATACATGCATAATGAGTTAACTTTGAGATTAATGCCATGAAATGTCTTATATAGGTATGAGTTAACTTTCAATATATAAGTATTTGAGATTAACCACATACATGCATAATGAGTTAACTTTGAGATTAATGCCATGAAAAGTTTTATATAGGTTGAGTTAGAAAGGTTTAATAAGCTTTCAATTTGTATTGAAATTAAATAGTTTTTTAATTAAAATTTATGTGAACACAAGAGAGTGCTTTATGTCTCAAGAATATTTGAAATTAAATACACATGCATAGTGAGTTAACTTTCAGTTTGAGTTTCGAGTTGTATGGGATTAATACTTTATTAAATGCATAGTGAGTTAACTTTCAGTTTGAATTTTGAGTTGCATGAGATTAATACCATGCAATATTTGGTTACTTTATTAATGGTAATTGAGTAAGTATGCATTTCATGTCAGGGCATATTTTAATTTTAATTAATAGTAAAATTATAATTTATTTTAAGTACATTTTGGTTGTTGATATTTGTTATTTTTTATATTATTATTATTAATATTTATGTAATATCAAATAATAAAAATTAAAAAAAATAGTGTTATGTGTGTTATTTATTTATTTATTATGTATGTCTTAAGTGCAATTTATATTGAAATTTCTTTCATTTATATATTGAATGTATCTTAACTTTTTTTTCTTTTCCTTTCATTAAAATGCTATCCAACACAATTTGTGAATGCAATGACTCATTAAATCATTAAGGAAGAGGTTTTGTTATTAACACATGGCTTGGTTTTGTACGTTCAAGGGTTTTATGACCCTCATTAAGAAGCCACAAAATTGGATTAAGGCAACTTGGGGATTTTTCTTGCAAGCTATAAGGGTTATCCATCCAATACCATAAGGTTTTATCATCTTGAATTTTGTTACCAAGATAGAGAGAGCACAAGTTGGTGGAGGGCCTTAATTTGTGGGAGGTGTAAGTCTCTTATGAAGCCTTGGTCCCTTAGTTTCAATCTGCATTTGTAATTTTTGTTGGAGGTCTTGTTTTAGGTTAAATTACTTAATCTCCCCTTAGAAGAAGGGGTTACCAAAGTATACAAGCTATTGGTAATGCTTTAGATAAGTTTACTACATTAACTCTCAGTGACAATATTTACAATATTTACACCTAGATATGTGTGTACTTTGAATTAAACAAAGACCCAATAATGTTAGAGAGTGGCGATCACAGTTATATACAACTTATGGATTATGAAATCACTACCTTTTGATGCAAACTCCATTATGATTATGGACATGTGAGAACATCACATGTAATGAATTTTTTTTAATAACTACCAAAGAGAAGAATGAGAATCCTTCCTAGTAAAAATATTTAAAGACAAATCATCATTGGTCAAACCAAGCAAAAAATAAGAGAAATCTATACCTGCAACTCCAAAAGATGCTACTATTCCATGTCCAAAGTAGTGTAAAAAGACACATATACGATCATGACTCTAGATGAGTTCCCCTTCTAATGGTCCCATTACACAAAGATTTAAAAAAAGAAGAAGAAAAACTAAACATGAATTAGAGTATGTAAACCATGAAAGAGACCTAATTCTTATGTCTCCATTAAATATGGCTAAGTAATAGACACTAAAGATCTATTAAATTAAAATATAAAAAAAACAATAAAAAACTAAAAAATATAATCTTCCTTCATGAATCTTTTATATATATATAACTTTAATATATATATATATATATATATATATATATATATATATATATATATATATATATATAACCCTAAATTCTTATAGGATATATAAAAATCACCATTATTGAATCTCTTTATCTCTTTGTGAAAGTTCCTTCATTCACCAACCCCGCAAACACCATTTGGAAAGCTACCTCATCTCTTTTCATCCTTCAAATCTTTTTGGAAAGTCACCTCATCCCTTTTCATCCTTTTAAATTTCTTTGACATTCAAGTTAACACCGTATTTATGGGTGTTTTATAGTTTAAATTGAAGAGAAGGAACAATGACATGTGTTTATAATTATTGAGTTTATAGTATTTATGGGTGTTTTATAGTTCACATTGAAGAGAAGGAACAAGGACATGTGTCCATCATTATTGAGTTTATATTTATGAAGAGTTGTAAGCTATTAAAACTTTTAAGTTGTAAATTTAAAGTTTATATAATTTAAAATCATTAGAATTATCAATAAATTTAAAATTTATATAATTTTATATTAATTATATTTATATTTATTTGAAATATATTAAATATTTAAAAAAATTAAAAATAAATTTAGATAATGTTTAAAAGATTTAGAGTATGGTTTAATAATATATATATATATATATATATATATATATATATATATATATATATATATATATATATATATATATATATATATA
>ML795463.1:298638-316735 GCA_009831015.1 Picea engelmannii
ATATATATATATATATATATATATATATATATATATATATATATATATATAGAAAACACTTCATAAGTTGGAAGAAAGAAAAGTCTAAATTTCAAATATTGGGGTTCCAAGTACTAGGTGCATAAGATATTGTTTAAATTTCAAGGGTGTCTTTTATTGCTCCATCTAAATGGCCAAATTTCCATATGCAAAAAAAATAGATGGAATATTAAAAATATTATAATATTAATAATCTATTTTTAAGGTCAGGGCCAAGCCACTGCCCAACTATTTTGATTAGTAAATGGTAAAGTCTATAGAGGTATACATACATTTGAACTTGTGACCTCTTAAGAGGAAGCACATGACACAGGAAAGTCATGAATCTTTTTGTTTCATGATCTTGAAATCTCAAGACTCTCAAACATTGTTTATAAATAAACATTATATATTTTAAATATATTGACCGTAATGTTTAAGTATATTTAAGCATTATGTGTACATATTTATAGAAATATAAATGTAAATTAATAAGTAGAGAAATTCATTTTTTTCGGGTAAAAATTCTATTTCAAATTTGAAAAACTATAACTAAACATTATATATAAATATTTTAATAAATTAATAAATGGAGAGACTAATTTCATATATGGAGTATAATAAATATTTTAATAAGTTAATAAGTGGACAAACTAATTTTTTATTTGGTGGAAATTCTACTCCAAATTTCAAAGAAATTTTATTAGAAGTTAGAGTTCCTTGTCATTGTTGGAAGCTTTGACCATAAAACACTTTTCCTTAATGAGATTTCACACAATTTGAGACAACTTAAATCATGAAAATTTGGAAAAAATGTATTAAAACCAAACTTTATTTAACAAAAAAAGTGCGGAAAACCCTTGGAATACTTCTCCATGATCCATAGATGGTAAGCAGTCAAATAGTCACCTTGATTACAATGCCGAGGAATCAAGAAAATCAAACCCGTGTACCAACAACAAACTTGATAAACTCATGTCTTACTTTAAACCAATTGAATTAACCCTGAAGACTAAAAAAAAATCCACTTATTAACTCACTTTATAAATATCTCTTCCACTTCAAATTATAATACATCTCTCAACATTCTAAATATACACAATAATTAAATCAACAAAAACATTAAATATTAACATCCCATTTCAAATGGTCAAGTAAACCTTGCAATATTATTAAAAAAATAAAAATAACCCATTCAAGATCGGAAGGGACCCCAAGTCTATGAAGGTATACATACCCTACCCACTTTGGTTTCGAACCTATGACTTTTTAAGAGGAAACACATGTTCTTAACCATTAAACTCACTTAGACAGTGTATTCACTAAATATCAATCCTCTCTGATCCATATTCACTAACAAAAAGAATAAACTTATATATTTAATAATTTTTTAATATTTTTTAATATAAATTTTGTTAAAAATTAAAACACCATTATATTCACTAACAAAAAGAGTAAACGAGTAAATTAGTGTATAAATTGCTTTTTTTAAATTTAATAGGCATTTTATTAAAAATTATAATTTCATTTAATTTATTAATTTTTAAAATTTATTTTAAATTTTATTAAAAATTATAATTCCATTTAATTGAATTCATTTAAAAAAATTCATACTATTAAAATTAAAAAACAAATAAATTAAGTTAAGAATGTGGAAAAAAATAAAAATAAAAATAAATTACTAAAAATGCCATTACCATCAGATGACAGTACATACATGGTTTTAGAATTAATAATATTAATATAAATGCTATTATTAATTAAAAAGAAATGTGAAAGAGTAATTTCCTTGGTCTTCTTTATTTATTGCATGCATGGTGGTGAATTTCCTGCTTCTGCTGCCTCTTTTTCTGTGTATTTGCGCGCGACGACTGTAGACTGTGACGACTTTGGTCTGCTGCTCAGCGCATGCCGGAACAAAGAAAAAAAAGTGTATACACATTGTATATATCGTATATCCATATATAGTTATATTTATCCATCTGGACACGGATCTGCTCCTCCTATTCCTCCAGCGGCCAAAGCAACGGTATGCGGAGTTGGTTTGTTTTTTTTTTGACCTTTTTCTTCTTTCTTTGCTGTGCTGTTTTCATCTGCGATTCAACGCTTAACAACCGAAGGGGGGGCGCATGTTCCCGAGCCTAAGAACATGAATATAATAATTATTAGCAATATTTAAATATTAGAATGGGCCGGGGTGGCCTGGAACCAGCACGGAATCGTCCCCACGCGGAAAGCTCCCACGCGGTTTTCGTCCATCCCACGGCTGTGCATGGCGCCGAAAATCTAGGGGCGGCGCGGAGCCGTGGGATGAGGGGGAGCTGTGGGGGAAGTTAGCGTACTGTGTGGCCTTTGGCTACGGTAATTCTGCAGTGTGCTTATTTATTTGTATCTCGGGTCGGGGAAATAGAGTTGTGGGTGGGGGTGTCGTGTTGTGTGTATGTGTATGTGGTGGTGAAGTCTGTGTGTCTGTCTGAGTGTAGATGTTCCGAGCGGATTTTGATATATATGAGCTCTGCGTTGATCGCAGGCAATAGGATAGCGAGAAGGAGCCCGCGAATCGAATCGCGGGGAGAAGCCTCGGAGATTCTTGTTCTTGTTCCATTGGTTGTGGTTGCATTGGTGATCAGATAGATGTATTTTCAGTTGAGGTGGTGCTGAGGGGAATCGAACCGAGAATGAGGCGCATGAGAGCCAAAAAGGGCATCGCTGGAAGAAGAATAACGGGGGCATCCGGTGGCCTGGCGTGTTTCTGAGAGGCGGCTGTGTTTCGGATTCGTTCAGATTTAGTTTGCGGAAGGAGGGAGGGAGGCTTGGAATCAAGAAATTAATCAATGGCCATGGCTCAGCAGCAGCAACAGACTGCTCAGCCTGTTGGCTTGGGTGGTGGAGGTAAGACTGCCGCCGCCGCCGCCGCCGCCGCCGCCACCACCACCACCAACAGTAACAGTAACAATACCACCATGGTTAATCAGAACCAGCAGCAGCAGCAGCAGCAGGGGGATACAACTTACACTAAGATCTTTGTGGGTGGGCTTGCATGGGAGACCAAGAGGGAGACCATGAAGAAGTACTTCGAACAGTTTGGGGAAATACAGGAGGCTGTTGTCATCATGGACAAGAATACAGGGAGGTCTAAGGGCTATGGTTTTGTAAGTCTTTTTCTTCTCTTCTTACCCTTTTCTTTTGGATGGTCTTGTTTGTATATGCATTAATGGATACGCACGTCTGTCTCTATGTGTACACATATATATCTCTGTGTGTATGCACTTTAACACACACAGTACACATATGTACATATATATGTGTATGTATGTATGCGTGGTATTTTAGGTTATGGTATATAGGGTTGGTTCTAGATTTATGGTTTTTGTGCTGGCTGTTCTTTTGTGTTGGGGATTTGCATTTCTGATTATATGCATCTCTGCAGGTGACTTTCCGGGACCGGGAGGCTGCAAAGAGGGCATGCTTGGATCCATCGCCGGTGATAGATGGCAGACGGGCTAATTGCAATCTTGCTTCATTGGGTGCCAGCAGGAGTCGGCCTTCTCCTCCTCAGCACAGTAGGCCTTTCATTTTTTTGCCCCTTTTGTTTTTGTGTTTTCGGAAGATTGGTTTGATTACTGCCTGAACGGGTTAATGATTATGGATGGTCATAAGTTACATTTCAATGTTGTTTTGACATCCTTGACATCCATATAAAGCATAACTCACAAGGTTACATACCAGATAGTAGAAACTAGGACTTTCTCTCTAGGGCAAGGAAGCTAGGTTTACACACAAATGCTGCAAAGTGCAGATAGATGGAACATGGGATTTATGCATAGATGGGTCATAGATATTGGATGTCAGGCAACTGTGTGTTTTGCTAGCGAGGATGGATGTCTGGTCCATTGTTAAAATTTGATGATCAGTGACATGAGTTTTCAATGCTAAAACTCAGATTCAGATCTTTGAATCCGTGGCCTTGAAATACAATAAATTGATGGATATTCTCTGTGATGTGTATCCACGGGGATTGATATTTTTTCCTTTCCTTATTACCTGAGTGAAGGATATCTCACATTCAAATTTACAAGCAAACACCGTCGTTCTTGGAAGGCCTCTTCTCGTTTTGCAAAAACACAAATCTTAATTTGAATTGATTATTTTTTTTAATAATTTCTTGAAAAATAAATTCCCTCACCCTCCCGCACTTGAGCATTCAGAATGAGGAAGCTGGTAACTTGCTAGCACCCTGTGGATTCCCCCCCTTTCCCCAGTTTTCTGGATGGAGGGCGGTATTGACTGCCAACTGCAATAACGGCTGGTAACCCCATAAGATTCGGTGATAATCTTGATTTGAGTTGCTTCCGATCAGATCAAATGATCTTTTCTGAACTTTGTTAATTGCTTTCAAAAGAACAAATGTGCTTTCTGATGCAGAAAAAGGAGTCTTGGAGATTACATATACAATCAATGTTAGCTGCTTGTGGATTGATATTGGGAAAATTTATAAGGAAAAAGATAGATCTATTTATATATTTATTTTTGTGTAGTTTGGGAATTTGAAAGTTATGTACAGGGCGCTTTACATTTGGTCAATGAAGAGATAACTTCAAGGTGTTATAAATAGGGCTTTATACGAGTTCAAGGTTATACAGTATCCTGTTGTTCAGCACGAGCTTGCGTGCTAACTTATGTTGGCTGAATCAGGTGGCAGTTGCCAACTAGCCCTCGGCTGGAGAGACTGCTGTTGCAGTACTTGTTTCTACAGGTAAAGTGAAATGCCCTCTTCGGAGCTGAAACACAACATTAGGACCTTGTCTGGCCTGAAAGACCATGGTTTATCCAACCTGTTTTCCATGGCATCTGAGTTTGGGTTTTAGAAGTATAGATTGCTTATTCTGCAGTGTTACACTTAACAGATGTCGGTATTTATGAAACAGTGAAATGTGCTTCATTGTCCATGGACTATTTGTGTCTTGTAAGAGGGAAAAAAATATATGGATGTATTGGGAGTTTGACAAGTATGACCAGGTAGGGGATGCCTGGGATGTTTGATTGTGGTTTGTGTTGGGTATGTAGCTGTTGCCTTACCAGTCAGAAGCAACATATCCTTTTATGTCAGATTGTGTCACGTTGAATTTGGAGTTTGAAAAGTATGACCAGGTAGGATTGCGTGGATTGTGGTTTGTGTTGGGGTATGTAGCTGTCACCTAACCAGTTAGAAGCAACATATCCTTCTATGTCAGATTGTGTTATATTTTTCATACTAATACCACCTTGTTGTCTTCTTACTTCCTTTCTGGTTCATGTAGGCAACCGTTTCAGACCAAATTCTCACTTTCAAGGAGGCTCTCAAGCTGGAGTACCTGCTTATAATGGTGGCTTGGCATTTCCACAACCTGGTCCCTATCCTTATCAACAAGGCTATCCGTATTCTCCATTTGGGTGAGTCCAGACATCCAATTCTAATTTTGTCTTTCGAGGACTTTGATCTATGCACTATAAAGGTTAAGGTACAATTGTCATAACCATGTTATATGGTTTAGCTTGTGCAATAACAATCGTCAGAAGAACACTTTCAGTAAGAATAGTTTCTTACCCAAAGTGATTTTATATATATTTCTCTTATTAGTTAATGCACAAGTGTGTTTACAGGTTTCCAGCATATCCTCCAGATTTCAATTTTGCACAGGTATTATCAAGAATAAAAACCACTTTGCGTTTTGTGACTGGGCTTTTGTCTTTTATTATTTTTGGTTTTGGTTTAGATTCTGCATGCAGTACTGATGAGTTCACTTTAGGTTTTGCATATTTTAGAGGTCATTGTTCCCTTTTCAATCAAGTAGAGATCTAAAAGCCATATATTTCTATGCGAACTTTAAGTTTGTAATAAGGGGTGGGAGAGGAGATGCCTTATCTCTCAATTCACTTGTTCATGTCTTATATGTCCGTCTACTTGGTTTGTCGCAGGGATTTTATAATCCATATGCAGGGCCCCAGTTTCCACAACTATATGCTGGTCCAGCAGCAACAATGTATCCTCATGCACAAGTAACACAAGGTGCATCTGGCTATCCTGCCTCACCAGGATATATGCAGGGTCCACATATTGTTCAGTATAGCAGCCCAGGATTGGTAGCGACAACAACTGCTTCGTCACAGTATGGGGGTGTGGCATCAGCACAAAACCCTGGCCAGTCTTCGGGTATATTCCACTCGCAGCTTTATTAAAATCATTTCCAATTCGGTGGGTTTTGTAGTAGATGAAAATGATATCAACTTTTTATACAATATTTTAAATTTTGACGAATTCTCTCTAATGCAGGAACTTCACTAACAGGTACAAATTCTGTCTCTGTAAATCGGAGTCCAGGACACACACCACAACAATATGCAGTGCCAGTGCCTATTCAACAATATGCGGCTGTAGCAGCTTCTGAACAGACTGCTTCCTGATGTATGTTTTGTGACTATTGAAGAGGCTAAAGAGAAGAGGCATACTTGTTCAACAATGACCTAATGTTGAGATCAAACTTGAATTGAATATTCTTTATGATCCATCTTTACAAATTAAAAGAGCATTATATTAAATTGTTTCCGTGAACAATCATTTCAGTTAATTTTGATCCTTATTGCTAAAGTCCCCAATTTTTATTCTTTTTAATTTTATACATTTACGGTGGAGAACTAGCTTTTGAGAGGCTGATCTGGGACTTGAAAAAGAAATGGATTCAAAAAGCTATATTACCAAGAATTTTTTTTCAGGAATGTATTTGGCTCATACAGACATTACTTGAAGTATCTGATGTTTTAAACTTATCATTTAGGTACATTTCTAGGACAAATAAATAGCTGAAATTTGAGTCAGATTGAAGTCACTCATGCAAATGAACTCTTGTTCCAACGACATTGTAGGTCAAATGAAGTGATCAAGTTCAAAATTATTTTAACCAATGATGTGAGGTTTGAGTTAAACACCTGTATGCATGTTTCAATTATGTATGTAGACTGCAAACGAAGGTTGACAAAGTTCAATTTCCCTTCAATATCTAAATGTTGGATTAGACTTCAAAAGAAGGTTAATCAAATTCATTGCATTGTGGTTTTCAAGGATTGTTTAATTGGGACTCTATTTTTGTGATAAGTTCACTTGTGTTAGATCTGTGGGAGTTGTGAACCCCAACTCCTCATTAACATAGTATTTTTTAAATAGGGACTAATTATTATTGCCAATAGGCATTACTAGAATCGCTATAGTGGACTAAGGTCACTCTGAAGTTCGTAGAAGTTATTAAAGCGTTCACTTGAAAGTGACACTGAGTTATTTTGGGTTAAATTGTTSATTTTAAATTTTGAGGTTGCATTTTAAACCTGAGGATATATTGGTCCCCATATCTGTTTGTCAATAACATTTGRAATCATTTTGTATTTTCTACCCAAATCAAGAAATTGTGTCTATCTAGATAGAATTAGATCCCTTTGGTWCACATTCTACAAATTTCAATATGTAAAGTGGTTGTGGATGTGGTTGATTCCCAGGCTTTTAATTTTATTAATTTACCAGCTGTTTAAAATCTCCCTCGGAGTAAAATAGTAGTTTACAAGTATCTCTGRAAATTTGGTCCGTGTTAAGCCCCAATTTGTACTCGTTTCCAAAATAGCTCTTAACTTTTATCTTCAAACTTGTAGYCCTTTGTATAGGCTACATTGTCTMAATCCTGCAAGGAATGAGATCAAAGTAAGTTCATCCATCAATCATCCCTAGCAACCAGAAGCCAAGGGAGAGAATCATCCACAACATCCCTAGCAACCAGAAGCCAAGGGAGAGAATCATCCACAACCCTTGAAGAAATGATGTGTGGAAGAAACACTATCAATCCTAACATCATGATCTATCCAATACGATGGCAAGAAGATATCTTGCAGAACATTGGGTCCAATTTCTTGATTCATGGGATTATAGCCCTTGGGGAGGACCTCAGTAAAACTAGGTTAATGAAAATTGAAAGCTAGGAAAGACAGTTCTCTGAGAAGAATATCGAGTGGGATTATATCCTATGGAGAGGGATCTTAGTAAACTAGGTTAATGAAAATTGAAAACTAGGAATGACAGAAGTCTCTGACAAGAACATTGGGTCTAATTTCTAGATTCATGGGATTATAGCCCTTGGAGAGGACCTCGGTTAATGAAAATTGAAAGCTAGGAACGACAGAAGTCTCTGACAAGAACATTGGGTCTAATTTCTATATTCATGGGATTATAGCCCTTGGAGAGGACCTCAGTAAACTAGGTTAATGAAAATTGAAAGCTGGGAAAGACAGCTTTCTGAGAAGAACATCGAGTGGGATTATAGCCCTTGGAGATGATCTCAGTAAACTAGGTTAATGGAAATTGAAAGCTAGGAAGGACAGAGCTCTCTGACAAGAACATTGGATCTAATTTCTAGATTCATGGGATTATAGCCCTTGGAGAAGACCTCAGTAAACTAGGTTAGTGAAAATTGAAAGCTAGGAAAACCGGGAGCTCTCTTTCCCACGAGACTTATTCTAGATCAAATCTTTGTTTATTGATCAACTTGGGTCTTGAAATTACTAGGATAATGAAAATTCAAAGCTAGGAAGACCGAGAGCTCTCTTTCCCATGAGATTCAAGGAAGATTCTTTAGGTTTCTTATTCTAGATCAAATCTTTGTTTATTGATTAACTTAGGTCTTGAAATTCTGGAAGCTGATTTATTTGGGTTCATAGGCTCCTTATTAGCCCTTCCTAAAGCTTAAAATACCAGTGGATTTTGCACCCATTGTTTTCTATGTGCGTGTAGAATAGACAAGTTTGAAGACAAACCAATTATACAATCAACCATTCATACTACATAAACAAGAAGAAAATAATGTGAAAATTGTATTAATCTCATCAATCTAGGTAAAAACAGATGTCTTCAAAGTTTTCTACCTCTAACTATCTCCAGATTTTGCCTCTTATCAATCATATGCATTGACTATATATAGTAGTTATCATTGACACAACTAAGTGACTGCAACATGTCGATGGGACACCTAACATCCATGTTGGTTGATTCAACAAACATTTAACTTGACAGGTGGACTTATTCTACTTCATTTATAATTGTGGAGTCATATTTTACTTTTAATGCTCCCGTTAAATTGTTGCTTCCCCTTGAAGTAATACTCATCACAAATCTGAAAATTGATTTCGAAACCCTTGAAGTAATACTTATCACAAATCTGAAAATTGATTTCGAAACCCTTGAAGTAATACTTATCATAAATCACAAAATTGATTTCAAAGTGGTTGAAGGGATAGGCGTCAAAACAAAAAAATTCAATTTAAAATTTATTAATATCAAATTCCTTTTTATGTTATTTTAGGAGTGAACTCGATACTCTGGTTTTTTATTTGTCTAATGGTATCCTTAAAAGTTATTGGAACACAATCCAATAGTCATGGAAATAAGGTAAATAAATATGGTCAATAAAGAAAATATTGTCAATATCAATAAAGCATGGAAAAAATAACTTTACTCTTCACCTTGGAGAGGAGTGAAGGGCTTCAAAAAATAACTTTACTCTTCACCTTGGAGAGGAGTGAAGGGCTTTCGAAAGAAGAGAGTGAATTTGATCTAGTCAAGCCGCTCTCCTCCAAGTCTGATGACTAATACAAGATGACTAAGTCTCATACATGATGACTAATACAACATGACTAAGAGGTTAACAATGACACAGAGATAGTGTTAACTCTAACTAATAATAACATAAACTTTTGTATACACTATTATTATATAATCACAACCAACCAATGTGAAATTGTTGGGGCAATTTTACTTCTTATCAATCAATTTCTCAAGGTACACATTTGATCAACCCTTAAAGTTATTGATGCTCTTTTTGGCTTTTGTCTAACCCATCACTTAGTGAACTCTATAGTGTACTTGACTTTTTGACTATGTGCTTTATTAGTGATTTATTTTTATGACTCCTTACATTTTGGTGCATCTGCGTTCGTATGGCTCTTCATTCTTTACATTTCATTGTTCAAACTAGATTGTGCTATCCACATTGAACCACGTGTTCCACACATGTTCCATGCACTATATTCCTTCTATAGTACGCTTGTTTTCACACATTGTTGTTTGCCTTGTGTTTGCATTGTTTAACTCAGCTCCAAGCGTTCTTCCTTTATTGAGATTTGGCATCTCCTCAATGTACCTCACATGCATTCCTAGCGTGCTTCCTTCAAAATTGTGTATATTTCTCATACTGTGCACTTCACTACATTGTGTTTGTGCATACAATGATTTCATGCATGCATTGTTTATCCTTGTCTTGTCTCCATGCTTTCTTCTTGCCTTGGCTTAACTTATACTTGTTAGCACTTGTAGTGCTCACATTGAAATAATTATAGATACCCTTGTATCAACTTCTCTTTGCTTGTACACAATATCCCTTGTCCTAAATGTTTTCTCTTCTAGAATGCAATCAATATCTTTTGGCTTCTTTCTCAACACATGCTTCCTCCAGTTCATTTCAATAATTTCTTCATCATCATATGCAATAATCTCTCATATGTATTCATACAAGTTTGCCAAATTGAATTTTGGAGAATTGTCAAACTATAGAAATTCCACCTTAGATGCATTGTTGTCAAACTTTCTCCAAATGTGCTTGGTCCGATCTTCATTAAATTGAGCTTGCTATATGTGCCACTAGGAAAACAATCTTTCTTGAAACATAACATTACTTGGTTTCCAATGTCAAGTGGCTTAAATCCCTTGCTCACATCCATGTTATTCATGTCCTTCAACCTTGTTTGAACCTTCACATATATCTGCTTCATTTGTTTTACAAAAGCCACCACATCAATGTTCTCCATGTTCACAAAGAAATCTATTAAGTCATTCTCCCTTCATATTCCTTCCAAACAATATCTTGAGTGTAGAAAACCTTGTTGCCTTGTTCACTAAATTGTTGTATGAAAATGATCCTTGCACTAACTTTGACCCCATTACTTTGACCTGTTTCTAGCTAAAACATCTTAGAAGATTCCAAAATCTGTTTCACCACCTCTATTTGTGATATGTACTTTGAAAACACATTGAACTAAATTGTAGTCTCCCTCCCATCTTTTGCAACATTGTCTACCAAATGTGACTCAAAAATTTGGTGCCCCTATTTGAGGTGATTATCTTTGATAATGCATTGATTCACACTCTCTAAACAATAATTCCACATAATAACATGCATCTCAGGATTTCATTCAAGGAAAAAGTGTCATTTTTTAAACCTATCAACCACGACAAAAACTATATCGAATTTGCATTTCCTTTGGCAGTGAGCATAAAATCCACTGATCTATCCTCCCATTACATCTTCAATACTAATAGCAATGTGTATAATCTCGTGTTTTGGGTATTGTCCTTCTGTCATTTGGCATTTCTTGCACCACTCTACAAACTTTCTCACATGTTTCTGTTGATTTTACATATGAGATGAGATATGATCGATGCATTATTACAATGATGAGTGTTCCTTATATAGAGAACATATGGTGACCATCCATCAAAGGATGCGTCCCTTAGATAATCAATAACTATTTATTATTATCATTACTTATTATATATTATTTAATAATCGATAATTATATTATTAATTCTTAATCTAAGAGAATGTTTTATTGATGTTGTCCAAACGTCAACACTCCCTCTCAATGAGGGAGACATTCTGCATCATGCCAAGCTTATCTCTGAAGTATACAAAATTCTCCCTAGACTCATGAAACTTGTCTGTTAGTCTTGGGAGATGTCCCTCTCCTACCTGAACCAAGGAGAACTCCTTCTGCGACTGTCCCTCTTGAGTCTTTATCGTTCCTTGTCAAATCACCATGAACAGGACAATGACTACACCAAGGTCATTCACCACAGGTACACTCCTGTGAGTGAATGTCATCATGATGCTAACTCACATGTGGAAAGCACCTCAAGCACCTCGAGTCCATATTATTCCTTGTCATGATCAAGGAAGGAATACGCCTTGGCCCATTTACCACATGTACACCTTTGTGATAAATGTATCCTATCTCCCTTGGTTTGCAACCCAATCTAGGAGAAGGTTCGCCCGATGCTAAAACATCAACACTCCCTCTTAGCTAGGGAGGTATCTTTCCATAGCAGTACACAACTACTTTCCCGTGGTACACAACCACTGCTAGTAGCACACAGGTATTGTCTAGTGACACACAATCACTTCCAATGGTACACAACCACTGTAGTAGTACACAACTATTGTCCAGAGACACACAGTCTCCACCAGTGGCACACAACCACCGTAGTAGCAAAAGGTCTGTCACACATGGCACTCCCATGTGGACTTCTAGAGACTACTCCCTCTAGAAACACTAGGGTCAACTCCCCATAGTGTGTGAAGTCAAAGACACCTCCCTTGACTTGTCCTCATGTGATCTCCACAAGGAACATTGAGATATAAGCCCAAACCCACTTATCCCTTCTCGAATAAGTGTCCTCATAGATCAACTCAACTCAGTGACAAAAGAGTACGATTTGGAGAATGTCTGTCACACATGGCACTCCCATGTGGACTTCTAGAGGCTACTCCCTCTAGAAACACTAGGATCAACTCCCCATAGTGTGTGACGTCAAGGTCAACTCCCTTGACATGTCCTCATGTGCTCTCCACAAGAGACGTGTCCTCATGTTCTCTCCATAAGGGATGTTGGTCTATACGCTCAAACCCACTTATCGCTTCTCGGATAAGTGTCCTCAATGATCAATTCAACTCAGTCACAGAGGAGTACAATCTAGAGAATATCTTAGGAAGATGAAAACATCAACACTCCCTCTCAGTGAGAGATGCATTCTCTTCCACGCTAGGTCTGTCATGGAAGTACTCGAACTTGGTCCTGGTAAGGGGTGTGGTAAGAACATCAACAACCTGCTCATTTGTAGGAAGGTACTGCACTAGTACTGCCTTCCCTTGCACCATGTCTCATATGTAATGGTACTTGGTCTCAATGTGTTTCGATTTGTCATGAAACATTGGATTCTTTGAGAGCTTCACACAACTCTGGTTATCACAATGAATAACGATGGAATCTAGCACATGTCCAAATAAATTTGCAAGGAGCTTGTGAAGCCACATTGCTTCACGGAGTGCCACACTTAATGCGATGTACTCTGCTTTTGCGGTGCTAAAAAACACATAAGTCTATTTCTTACTACACTAGAAAACAATGGAAGATCCCAAAGTGAAGCAACACCCGGAGGTGCTCTTCCTGTCCACTGCGCTCCTTTCCCAATCAGAGTTAATATATCCCTACAATCTCATGTCAATACTGGAAGTATATCTCAGACCATGTCCAACTGTGCCTCGCAGGTATCTCAACACATGCTTCACAACGATCCATTGCGTCGGTCTCAACTGACTCATAAACTGACTAAATGCACTCATTGCATAGCAAATATCTGTTATGGTGTTAACCAGATACATCGATGATCCAAACAACTATCTGTATAGGGTTGGATCAATCTCGTCGGAATCAGAATAAGACACTTAGTTTCTTCAGATTCGTCACCATTGGTGTAGCCATGGGCTTATAGTTCATCATCCCAAACTTCTTCAATATCTCAATTGTGTACTTCCCCCAACGGAGGAAGATCTCATCAGTTCTCTGCCACACCTCTAGTCCCAAGAAGTAGTGCATCATACCAAGGTCCTTTATCTCAAACTTAGAGGCCAACACATACTTGCATTCAACAATAAGGCTCTCTATACCGATGAGGAATAAATCATCAACGTAGAGGACCAAAATCAGGGACTCACCATTAAAAATCTTGTAGTACATGTTGGGATCAACAACACTTTTGTCGAATCCCAAACTCATAAGGTGCCCATCAATCCTCACATACCAAGCTCGAGGTGTCTGCTTGAGTCCATGAAGGGACTTTTTCAACCTTCACACATGAGACTCCTTCTCATGTATCACATAACTATATGGATGCTCGATGTATACTTCTTCCTCAATCTCTCCATTGAGAAAGGTTGTCTTCACATCCATCTGATATAGTCTTCAACCCATGGATGCTACAAGGGAAATAATCGTCCAGATAGAAGTGTATCAAGCAATAGGAGAAAATGTCTTCTCATAATCTATTCCCTTCACCTAAGAGAATCCTCTAGCAACAAATCTCGTTTTGTGCTTCTCAATGCTTCCATTAGCTATGTGTTTGATCTTACAGACCACTTGGAAGTCACTACAAACTTCTCTCCGGGTCTCAGAATAATATCTCGAACATCATTCTTTGTGATGGACTGATACTCCTCCATCATGGCATATCTCCATACTTGCTGACTAGATGCATCCTCATAATAGGAAGGCTCAGAATCAATAATGTGGCTCATAGCTCCGGCATAGCTCGAATGTCTCTGAGGTCTCTTTCTCTCATGGAAGGTGCCATGATGAGTTGCATGTCCTTCTGCCTCATGCAGATTCTAACGAGCCCATATAGGTCTCTTCTGACCTACTGCTATATCTCTGGGAACATCAACTGAAGCTACATGATCAATGATATCAATTGGATCAATAGGCTCAATTGTCTCCCTCTGAACTACTGGAGGGTGAAGGGGAGAAGGCACCATCTCTACCTGTGTCTCATAATCAATCTCCATGTGAGATCCTCTAGATCTCTTGAAGGCTACCTCCTCTTCAAAGGTAACATCTTTGCTCACCTCAATATGTCTCGGACTAGGGATGTAGATCTGGTATGCCTTCAAAGACTCACTGTACCCCTCAAATGTACCCTTTCTTCTTGAAGGGTCTATCTTGGTCCTTTTCTCCTTGGGTACATGAATGTATACTGGACACACAAATATCATGAAGTTTACAACCTCATGCTTCACTCATGAACTGTTTCCATACTAGAAATCTCGTGGTTCCCTTGTGGAACACATGTTTAAGACATATTGAGGTTCCCTCATGGAACCAATGTCTAAGACATATCGAGGTTCCCTCATGGAACCAATGTCTCACAAGACATATCAAGGTTTCCTTGTGAAACCAATGTCTTGGTTCCTTCACCTGACCATCTACAGATTGTCAGGATGAAGTATACATTCCCCCCTACTATTCCACACAAGAGCCTCCGGTGAGAATGTCTCATGATGCTGCCTCAAACATATCTACAAGTTCTCTTAAAATCTCTTCCTCTGCAGAATTGAAGCAGACTCCCAATAGAATCCCAACTGCATAATCCATTACAGTATCAGACACCACCAAAAAGCTTCTAACCATACTGGGTACGGTTAAGGTATGGCCAAGTATGGCAGGCCAACCTTTTGAAAAGGTGGAAAGTGTCTTCAAAAATAGCGAACTATTTCCCTACCATGCCAGTGTCTGCACTATGAAGAAGTTCAATCAACCGAGGAATGGCACCTTCTTTGGCCATCTTGACTCTACTTTTAAGCATGGTACACAGATGAAATAATGCATTTAGGATAGCCTTAATGTATGGAGAATGGAGATCATATTGAAACAATTTCAACAATCCATCTGTAATTCCTTTTCTTGATCCAATTTATGTGGCAAAATTTTTATCGTTTGCCAATTTTTAATTGTTGAAGTGGACCCTCTGTTATGGCTCCTCTTGGACTTCTTCACGAGTTATCTACCAGGACATGTTTCTCTTATTTCTGCACTCATGTGGCTATGGCCAATTATCAATCCTTAGCAATTTTCAGTGTTGTATTGAAAGAGGCTTATGGGAAAATTTTCAACAACGGTCTTTGGCAGCCAATCATAAGACCAACACTGCAACACCTTCATGAATATGGTGTTAGAATGAAATATATTTTATCATTTTTCCATAGAAAATATAGCAATATTTTCACCCAACCATAGGCACAAAGGCCACCCCCGAGCACCTTAACTTTGACAGACAGAATAATTTCGGTAGTAGACCAATAGCCAACCAAGGGTAGTGCACCTTTCTCCAAGGGTAGTGCACCAAGCAAGAATAACCATAAACCAAGCAGAAAGTCCAAACCATAACCAAGAGACCAAGTCCAACCAAAAGCCAAAATCCCAGTTGCAGCAGTGGCAACTGCACTCCCTCTCCAAACTTGTGAACCACTAGTCTTATGCAGTTGTGAGTGAGTGAGTGTCAAATGAGCTCCAACACCCTCTATTTATACTTCTCTATCTCACTTGATTGGGTTGACTTCTCTTTCTGGAGGCAAATAACTTAATATTAAATATTCTCTTGAGTCGACTTGTCTTCTAGGGTTATTATCCAACGTTTTAGGGTTTCTCTTGCTTCTCGGAACTAGTCTCGTCAAAGGTTACACGTAGAGGTTAATACCTCTTGCAACTACCATAATGTCAACACTCCCTCCTAGATAGGGAGGTATTAAAAAGAAATGGTCTTGAGCACAAACAAACCATTCAACCAGTAGCATCATCATAGCCACACAAGCTATATCATGATCATTTATATCAACTCACGAGCAACATCATCACTATCAATATCATCTGATAACATCAATTGCATCATCTCTTGAAGCCATACTCCATTTGAGTAATCGAGCATGATGTTGAATAAGTCACTCACTCCACAGAGTGATACAATGATCATTCTTCTAATCCGGACATACGTCCTAGAAGAATGACTGTCCCAATAGATGTTGAAAGCTATGCCATGGGCTACAGAGACCATTCCTATATGAATGTCATTCAGGCCACAATCTGTGCCTTAGGAAAATACCAGTCCATGACATGTCAACAATTTGTCAACCTGGACCATTCTCCACAGAGAGAATGCCTGTCCACCATCAATTTGTTCTGTCTAGACCATTCTTCGCCTGGAGAATGTATGTCCACCAACACACTGACTATCCATCTAGCTGGAAATCAAATCCAACACTAGTGGTAGTCTCCATGGCACTCAGATAGTAGCATAATGTTGCTATAATTCCATCCAATAGAGAACATCTGTGTCTATCCATAGTAGTATACAACTACTATCCAATGGTACACAACCACTCCTAGTAGCACACCACTACTAACCAATGACACATAATCACTACCAGTGGATCACATCCACCACGGTAGCATACAACTACTGTCCAGAGACATATAGTCTCCACAAAAATCATATCATTTGATATCAACCTGCATAAACAATATCATGATACAAACTAAGTCATCTGGGCCATTATTCCACTCACATTGTTGGCAAATTCGGTGAACAGACAATGTAAGCTTGTCATTGATGGCAAGTACAACATTGAAGATGATAGGCAAACAGAAGACAAGTTCAGAGAGGTGAATGATCGAAAGCAGTGAGTGCACACAACGAGAGCCGTTAGATTTGGTGCAGAGTCGCCGACAGCCGTCAGATCGGCGGAAGTTACACGGAGGATAAGTTCCCATGAACAAGAGGAGAGGCTTCATCGGAGAATCGGGAATCGGAGTTTCACGAGTCTCGTGAACAATGACAACGAAAACCCCGAAATTGCGATATGTGGTCTCACGATGTAATCACAGCCGTTGGATAAGAAGGAATCTGGACCGTAGTTTACAGCGCTTGTCGGAGAGAGGATCTAAGCCGTCAGATCTGTATAAGCTGCGATAGAGATAAGCCATTGGAGAAT
This sequence comes from Picea engelmannii, assembly GCA_009831015.1. Taxonomy (NCBI): domain Eukaryota; kingdom Viridiplantae; phylum Streptophyta; class Pinopsida; order Pinales; family Pinaceae; genus Picea; species Picea engelmannii. Next base: position 316,323 of record ML795463.1, read on the forward strand.
CGAGGATCGGGACTTTGAAATGTCTATTTCACTCGACAACGAAAACCCCGAAATCGTGATATGCGATTTCGCGATTTGATCGCAGCCGTTAAAGAAAGCATGAGATATGGACCGTTGATTTTCTTCATCGGAGTTTCGGGGATCGAGATTTCAATATGCAAAGAACACAATGCAACGAAAACCCCGATTTTGCGATATGTTAAATCGCGATTGAATCTGAACCGTCAGAATCAACATGTGATCTAGACCGTTGATCCAACTCATGACAGTAGACCACGTCAGCTAGGGACACGTGGCACAACCAGGGAATGACAGGTGTCAGGCAGATTCAACACTTCAGGCACATGTAAGTCACGAATCAGAGTGACACGTGGCAGGATCTAACACGTGTCAAACCACGTGTGACGTCAGCA
>ML795463.1:322196-337828 GCA_009831015.1 Picea engelmannii
CACAGATCTTATGGATGATACAAACGCTTGTAGATTTGAAGGTAACCTACACTGGTCCTATACCAATTCATTGTGATAACACCAGTGCAATAAGTGTCTCCAAGAATCCTGTTCTTCATTCCAAGACTAAGCATATTCCAATCAAGTATCATTTTCTCCGTGAACAAGTTACAAACAGAATTGTTCAGCTGAATTATAACCCTTCCAAAGAACATATTGCTGATATCTTTACTAAACCATTAGCATCGACCCCTTTTGGATATCTTCGTCAAAAGTTGGGGGTTATAAACTCTTGTATCTAATATGTGCACCTGGTCAGGGGGAGTGCTTGTTGAATATCTGGTGAATTTCCTAAATGCTTATAGATGATAGGGGGAGTATGTTCTGCAACAAGATCAGTGGAAGAATGTTTCTTCTTTGACATTGATGTCAAAGGGGGAGAAAGGAGTCGAGTTCGAAATGTTTCGGATGAAGAGGAGTGTTGAGTCTGAATGCAAATGTTGCCATCAATTCCAAAGGGGGAGATTGTTGGCAAATTCGGTGAACATGCAACGCAATCTTGTCATTGATGGCAAGTACAACATTGAAGATGACAGGAAAACAGAAGACAAGTTCAGAGAGGTGAATGATCGAAAGTAGTGAGTGCACACAGCGAGAGCCATTAGATTTGGTGCAGAGTCGCCGACAACCGTCAGATCGGTGGAAGTTACACGGAGGATAAGTTCCCATGAACAAGAGGAGAGGCTTCATCGGAGAATCGGGAATCGGAGTTTCACGAGTCTCGTGAACAATGACAACGAAAACCCCGAAATCGTGATATGTGGTCTCGCGATGTAATCACAGTCGTTGGATAAGAAGGAATCTGGACCGTAGTTTACAGCCCTTGTCGGAGAGAGGATCTAAGCCGTCAGATCTGTATAAGCTGCGAGAGAGATAAGCCATCGGAGAATCGGGGATCGAGACTTTGAAATGTCTATTTCACTCGACAATGAAAACCCCGAAATCGCGATTTGATCGCAGCCGTTAAAGAAAGCATGAGATATGGACCGTTGATTTTCTTCATCGGAGTTTCGGGGATCGGGATTTCAATATGTAAAGAACACAATGCAACGAAAACCCCGATTTTGCGATATGCGAAATCGCGATTGAATCTGAACCGTCAGAATCAACATGTGATCTAGACCGTTGATCCAACTCATGATAGCAGACCACGTCAGCTAGGGACACGTGGCACAACCAGGGAATGACAAGTGTCAGGCAGATTCAACACTTCAGGCACATGTAAGTCATGAATCAGAGTGACACGTGGCAGGATCTAACACGTGTCAAACCACGTGTGACGTCAATATAGGCATCGACGATCGGGACTTTGAAATGACAAAGTCACTTGATATCGAAAGTCTCGAAATCCCGGAGGGATCGGGACCGTCCATCTGAGGGACAGGTGTCGAAGATCAAGGCGCCGTCGGCATTTTGTTCATCGGGAAATCGGGGATCCCGTTGACAAGATTTTTGTGCAAGTCAGAATCGCGAATCCGCGAAACCCCGATGAGTGGGGGCCAGATGTCAGCACAACAATGAAGGAGGACGGTGGCGTAGTGGAGGCCAACTGTCAGAGATAAGGATGTGGTCACGGAGTGACGGTCATGTTGACCGGGAGCTAAGCTCAGGAGGGCTAGCGTATGAAAGGAGCCATCGGGAATCGAAGAATCGCGAGTCCGGAGGACTTGTGAATTTTGACATCGCAAATGCCTAAATCGCGATGAGTGAAATCCCGATTAGATCTGGACCGTTGGATCAAGTATTGATCGGAGGGCTGTTGTTCTTCCTCACACATTAACGCTTCAGTTATGAATCAGTTAAGAGAAACAGACTGATGATGACAAATCGGTTAGCATTTCAGTTGCCAAGACAGATGTCCTTGTATTACCTATTGAAAGGGGAAGTGGAATCGTCAAGGGAGCTTGTATAAAAGAATATGAACGAGACTGAATAGGGTTGGTCGTTCTGAAAGAAAAAATGAGTAAACAGTAACAAAAATAAAATGAGCAGGGGCGTAGCAAGAAACGAAGCAAATGTGCAGTGGGAGATGAAATGCAGAGCAGAAGCAGAGCAAAATGATAGACATGACAGAAGCAGAGCAAAATGATAGACAGAATAGAAGCAGAGCAGAATGACAGAAGAATGTGATGCAGAGATGACCTGTTGAGGAAGAATATTTGCAGAACAATTTGTTGAAGATCAGATTCATAGAACAGAGTAAAAATGGTAAGAAGTGATGTATCTGCATAAGTTGTCTGTGTATTCATTATTTAATATTCTAGGGAGGTAGGGAGGTTCTTGGGAGGACTGTTGTCCTCAGAAGTTCAAGTGGGGGCTTGAACACAGGAAGTTGTAACTTCCATCTGGTTGTAGCCAGAGAAACTAGGGTGGCAGGGTGGTGCTAGGGAAAACAAGTGTTCTCTATTATACAGGTTGGAGCCTGTGTAATTGGAAGTTGGTGCTTCCATCCAGTTGGTGCTGGAACATTCAGAAAGTTGGTGCTGGAATATTCAGGGAGTTGGTGCTTCCTTCTAGTGGGTGCTAGAGAAACTAGAGAGTTGGAGCTCTAAAACAAGTTGCAGCTTGTAAAACAGAGGTAGTAGCCTCACATTGAGTTGGTGCTCAATTGTACATCATGTACAGAACTGAAAAAGATTTCCTATCATTTCGAAGAAGAAGAGGTTTTCTCCCTTTATGGGTTTCCTCGTGAAAATCTGTCTCTGTGTATTCTTTATGTGTGACTGATGGTCTTTAATTTTACTATACATATGCTGTGTGTTGTTGATGATCACTTGAAGGAAGATTAATAATTTTTAAGAGGTATAATATTGTTTAAGCTCATAAACAACTGATTCACCCCCCCCCTCTCAGTTGTTTTGGTATTTCCAACACACATATGTGAGATCTGGAAAATCATATGCCCTCATAAAGTAAAGCATCAGCTAGGGCTATCTGGACTATTCTTCCCAAGCATAGAAGAATAACAGTCCTTGATTTCTGAGCCTGGACCATTCACCTAACTGGGCCATTCCTTTGGCACTAATCATAGTGAATCCTGGAGAGAATGAGTCTTCCCTAGGGAATGCCTATCCCTGATTACTGAACTTAGACCATTCATCTAACTGGGCCATTCCTCTGGCACTAATCACATTGCAACTTGGAGAGGATGAGTCTTCCCTAGGGAATGATTGTCCAGACCATTTCCTATGGAAATGAATGTCCCACAACAACCTCCAAAATAGACCATTATTCGACACTGCTCACAACTATGAAATTCGAAAGAATGACTGCCCGATGAAGCATACCATTCTACTTGACCACTACTCAGAGTGACTGTCAAGAAGAATAATTGTCCTAGACCATTCCCCCACACTGGCCATAAGGGGAATCATTGTTTATGGTACATAAACAATCTATCAGACCATTTTCATTACGAAAATGATTGTCCGATTTGGACCATTTTCCGAACTGGAAAATGACTATCCATTAGAAATCTCGAACCACTTTCCAGACTGGAAAGGAACTGCCCAACTGGGACCATTTTCCAAACTGGAAAATGAATGTCCACAAATCAATAACATATCGGTGCTGCCTCCCAACCCAGGAGTAATCACTTCCTTTTTCAATAAGGAAGTTGTCTCCACGAGCCCCAACTTGTCCCTTAAGTAGGAAAACGTTTCATCTTGGATAAAGGCTTTACCAAAATATCTGTTATCTGCTCATCTGTGGAGATATACTGGAGAACCGCTTCTCCCCTCTAGACTTTATCATGGAGAATATAATGCTTGATCTCAATGTGCTTCGACCTATCATAAAACATCGGTTTCTCTGAAAGCTTCACATAGCTCTGATCATCAAAATATATCACGGTCAAATTCAACACCTGATCAGACAATCCAGAAACCAACCTACGGAGCCACACTACTTCTGTACAAGAATCACAAGCTGCAATATACTCTGCTTCTATAGTGTTGAGTGCAACTGACTTTTGTTTCCTACTATCCCATGACATCGTGGCAATGCTCAAACTGAAACATATCCAAGTAGCAATTCTTTTGTCATCTGCACTCCCTGCCCAATCCATGCAACTGTATATCATAACTCAAACATCCCATAAGGAAAATATCCAACTGAGTATTCCCCAAATACATTAACGAGCCAATCAATTATCAATATAGAGACGAGTCTACTGGATCAGAGTCTCTCAAATTCTTCATATATTTCATCATTGGAGTTTTCCATGGATTTGCAATCCATAATCTCAGACTTCTGAAGAACCATTTCAATATACTTCCTCTATAATAAGAAGTTTTCACCATGCTTCTACTGTATATGAGAGGCTCTCCACCAAGTTTTCTTGAATCCATACAAGGTATTCTTCCATATGCATACAAGAGTCTCTTTCTGGTATACCTCAATACCTTGAGGTTTCTCTACATACGCTTCTTCTTCAATTACTCTGTTGAGAAGAACATTCTTTACATTCATCTGATGTAAAATCCAACCCATGGATACTGTAGAAGATATAATGGCTTAGGTAGAGGTATGTCTAGTTACTGGAATAAGCTATCATCATAGTCTTCTCCCTCCTTTTGGGAGAACTCTCTAGCCCCGAGTCTTGCCTTGTATCTATCAATGCTCAAGTATTTTTCACAATTTCTCATGTACAATTTTCTTCATCACAACTTCCTTCCATTCCTTTTGCTTGACTGCTTCTAGTGGATTCAAACTAGTTCAATTGGTTGTTCTTGAATTTTTCTTTCTTTCTTGGAATCTTCATGTTTTTCCCCATGTTTTTATTCAATATTGGAGTCCATGGAATATTCTATAGATTACATGCCCTTATTTCCCAAAGGATCCAACCTTCCATCATAGGACCATAAATGTAGATGGAAAACCAAGGATATTCAAGGCTTCTTTTCGAAGAAGACTTCTTCTAGAGTCAAGATGAACACGTGTTTCTTATCATGGTTGCTACTTCCAATGAAGAACATGGACAAATACTTCATGGTATTCACAGATTCTTCAATGGATTATATCGTTGGGGATTAGCTCCATCCTAATCCCAGCTTCATGCATGAATGAGCAATATGCATGCTCTTCTTTTGGAATTCTGTGATTATCTCCCTCCATTTGAGAGAGTCCATGCTTTCGTCTGTTGCATCTATCTTTTGTTTCTGCAAAGTGTCACAAGCCTTTTCTGGTTTCCTTTTGATTCCTGACTTCCTTCAAGTCTGACTCCTCTGAGTCTCTTTAAGTTTGTTTCTATCTGTTCTGATTTCTTCCCATCTGGCAGTTGTGTCATCCTTATAAAGTTATTCTATGACATCTTCCACAAGGATTGTTCATGAAACATATTTCACAAGGGTACCTGCTCGAAAAAAGAATAAGAAGAGCAAACAAGAAATATCTATCTAGAGGAGATGTTAGTTCAACTTGCAAACAAGTATAATAAGCATCTATATCAATAGTATTCATATGTAGTCGAGTATTCATTGCACCTAGCAATAATAGAATCTTTCAAATATTTCTTTCACAATTTTTACTGTGGCAACTATCACCCTTGATATACACAAATTTGAAGCTTATCAATTTAATAAAACCTGGAACTTGAAGCCTCAATTGCTATGGAGGGTGTGTTTGTTCCTCTGAATGCACCGAATCCAAGATTACAACTTGGACACGGTCTCTAATACTTTTCCTGCAAACACACTCATGTTTTACTAGATGATATAACTTAGATAGCATATACAAGTGCATACCTTTGAAACCTTGTAGCATCGTCCAACTTGTCTTCCAATCTGAAACTAGATGCCATCTTGACAAGAAGAGATTAGAAACTCAATCACAAGATTCAATGATTAAAACAAGCTAGAAACTATAAAATTTCAACTTTGACCACAAAATCAATTTTGACTAGAAGTCAATCTTTTGTCTTTGAATTTGACCAGTCAACCTTCGACTTTGACCATTCAAACTTTAACTTAGACTTTGACCAAAAATTCAAACATGAAATTTTTGCTAGCTAAGGGTACCAAGATGTGTGCTAGGCTAGGGCGCATTAGGGTGCTAAGAAATTAGGTCAAACGCCTCAACATAAGTGCCCGAACACAAGGGTTAGGGTTTGTTGCAACTACATAATTAGAAAACCCAGCTGCAATTGTAACTGGTGCCATAACGAGCTTAACAAATAACTTCCCAATCTATCCTCCAATGGTTTTCTGAATATAGTGTGGGCCCATAACTTGTTAGAATGAAAAAGATATGCTTGTTTTTCCATAGACAATATAGCAATATTGTCACCCAACCATAGGCACAAAGGCCACCCCCAAGCACCTTAACCTTGACAGACAAAATAATTCTGGTAGCAGACCAATAGCCAAACAAGGATAGTGCACCTTTATCCAAGGGTAGTGCACCAAGCAAGAATAACCAGAAACCAAGCAGAAATCCCAGACCATAACCAAGAGACCAAGTCCAACCAAAATCCAAAATCCCACTTGCAGTAGTTGCAGCTGCACTCACTCTCCAAACTTGTGCACCACTAGTCTTATACAGTTGTGAGTGAGTGAGTGTCAAATGAGCTCTAGCGCGCTCTATTTATACTTCTCTATCTCACTTGACTGGGATGACTTCTCTTTCTGGAGGCTAATAACTCAGTATTAAATATTCTCTTGAGTCGACTTGTCTGATAGGGTTATTATCCAACGTTTTAGGGTTTCTCTTGCTTCTTAGAATATTCTAGTCTCGTCAAAGGTTACATGTAGAGTTTAATACCTCACGCAGCTACCATAATGTCAACATATGGATTATGAGCAAAAAAATGTTCCACTATCGTTCCAATGGTGGTTTGATCCGTTCACTTGACAACTAGGATTTGAGTCTTCACGTCCGCACCATGGGCAAGAGAAACTATCCTCTGAGCCACACTATTATCTACGTGACATGAGTCTTAGATTGCAGGCTTGCATCTCGAGCCCACTTGATCACCTCCTCACTACTCGTAGGATATATACAACACATACACTACGATCTACACCTCATTGGTAGGTTTGAAGGTGTGAAACAAATTGTTTAATGTGCATTCAATCCTTTGCTACCTGAATATGAACATATCATATCATCAGAATCACACTCGCTCACACTCTTGTTTGTCGGTGGGATTGGTTGTATCCACCACAACACACAATCTCTTTAATTGGAGAAATCTCCCACAAACATCTATTGATATTTCACTGAGCTATGATACCAGGTGTCCAATTGCACTCCAACATGTTGGACATCATTCTTGTTGAATTCTACAAAAAATCCGCTCTCTATAGAACTGATGGACAAACACACTCCTCAACCCTCTTGTGAGGGAGCCAAGCCGAGTCCTACTCTGATTCCATGTTGATTTTTCATATGAGATGAGATATGATCAATGTATTATAACAATGATGAGTGTTCCATATATAGAGAACATATGGTGACCATCCATCAAAGGATGCGTCCCTTGGATACTCAATAACTATTTATTATTATCATTTACTTATTATATATATTATTTAATAATCAATAATTATATTATTAATTATTAATCTAAGAGAATGTCTTCCCGATGTTGTCCAAACATCAACAATTTCTTCATACTTGGCCATTAGTACCTCCCTTCCAACATTGCAAACATCTTATTGTACCCAAAATGGCCTCCTAATTTGGCACTACGAATCTTTTTGTTCTCCCTTGTCAATTATTTGGGGATACACAACTTTCTTCCCTTGAACAAATAACCAACTTATATAAAGTAGTCTAAATGTGTTGTTTTGTCCCACATTACCATTGTTCTACACTTCTATGCAACGTACACAAAATCCTTGTAATTGCCATACAAATCCTTGATATGCTCAAAGTTTTATCATTCGTCACCATTGCCAACAATAAAGCTTTCTTTCTCATAACCTCTCTTTCATTATTCTATTTCCCTACCTTAATATTTGCCAATGTTGATGTTCAGATTGGTCACAATCCCAACAACAACCTCATGAAGATATAATACCCCCCTATGTTTTTATAGAGACGGTACTTCTATGTTATAATATGAAAGATATAGTTTGTTATATCTTGAGCTATACTATCAAATAGGAGAGTGCTAAACAACAAACCCCCAAAATATTTATTTCTTGAAAACAAACTATGCAAATACAGTTTAAAGTACAAGAGTATATTCACAAAGAAAAAGTTCCTGAGAGAAGGACCATAAGAAATTTACAGACTTAAATTTAATATTTACACAATATTATACAAAGATAGGAAGACCATTATATGAAAATACAAATTCTTCACATCCATCACAACATAATAAGATTTGATCACATTCATAAGACAAAAAAAACATAAGTCCACGATTCAAAGAATTTTAAAAGTGAATGACATATAAATTGAAAGAGAATATGACAGGTACACTTCAAAAATCTCAAACTTAGAATTTCAAAGTTTGAAAAGTCATTAAAGTTGCACCCCGAAGTAATTCTTTGGGGAGTTAAAAAAAATAGTTTGTTTTACAATAAAATTAAAATATTGCGTTTTTCCAAATGCATTGGGATGAGGCTCCCATGGATCTTAAAATAAAGTAGACCTGGAATGGACCGGGAAGAAGAAAAAGAAGATGATCAAATATCGGTTATGGGTTCTCAATAAATGAAAAGACATAATTGGATGATTTATGAATGAGAAGTATGAAGGATAAATAAATTATGAAAAGTGACCGCTTTAATTATTGTGATGGAATATCTCTTATTATCTGCTTGTTGGTGTCTCTTTTATATTCTCCTTTGTTGGAACTGCTTGACCTGTTACAACTTTTTTTTCTTGATATTATTCGGTTATTTTAGTTAATGCTTTCTTTAACCAATTTTCAATGTATTCTCTCATTGGTGCCATAGTTATTTCTTTCCTTACTTTAATATCAAATGATGAATTTTCCATATCTTTGAAGTCCATCGAAAGTTGGTGAAGGGTGTCTTCAACATCTTAATTTTTATTTACAAAACTAACCAACCAACTTTCAACTTTTGTTTCTGAATACTGGGTCAAGTTGTTGAACTTCTTAGCCGATGCAGTCTTGAATGAGTCCAACTTTACTTCAAATTGTTCTTTTGACATAAGTATGGAATTCAATATTAGATGTGGGTCCTCCACATCTCCAGTTGATCTAGTTAAATCCAATTCAATTAATTTCAAATACAACTCCCCTCTTTTAACACTTATAGTATCACACTCAGCTAACATGTCTTTCACCAACAAGCCTTATCACACTTATTCTCTTTAACCAACAAGCCTTGAGTTGTTTTATTCATATTGCAGAGGGAAAGTCTTCTTCTTTCCTCCGAAACTTGCTAACACTTGAAAATTTTGCAAGAAAAGTGGAAATGGCCCCTTTGTAAAATTCTTCATCATTTTGAAGATTAGCCTGAAGGTATTGTCTGAAATTTGTCATTCTTGATCCCAAGGAAAAAAAACTCATTGCCAATTCCCATGTTTCAAGAAGAAGAGACATTCTCTTTTGGATATTTTCTCTGACATACCTCATAATGGTAGTAAGTAGAATTGATGTTCCCTTTAGTCTGAACCTGAATTCTAGTCTTCCCTCAAGAATTTTCCAAGGTTATATTGTAGCAATTGGACTAGCGAATAGTGGTGGGGGAATTAAAGCACTTTCAAATTCTTTAATTTTGTCTTTTAAATTGGCATTCTCGTTCTCTTTGTCTCCTATTGAAATTTTTAGGGTTTCTCTTGCATCTTCATGAATTTGTACAATTTTGGAGGGTGGAACTCCATTAAAGTCAAGTTATGAGTTCAATTTTCCTTGAACCTTCTTGTTTTTTTAATTAACTTTGTCAATAAAAAAAATTTCTTGAGTTTTATCAAACATGTCACTGTGCAAGGTCAAACATTCTTATTCAAACACGATTGTCTCTTGGGTGGCAAATTCTATTGCAATTGCTCTGATCTCTTGCACACTATGTTCTTCATCCAGAAATTCAATGTCCTCAATATTCACATCAAGCTCCATGTCTTCCGGAATGATTTCCTCTTCAGGTATTTCCTCACTTTCTCCTTCCTTATTTATTCCTCTTTTCCTTTTGCCGGTGACTGGGAGTTTGTGTGGTCTTGTTCCCTTGGGAGGGTTTTGTTCACATCCATCATCAGAATTATCCATCAACAATTTCCTTTTCTCTTGAATTGCAGACTGGGGTCTTCTTTTGGGTAGGCTATTTTCTGGAGAAATATTAGGAGACTGTGAACTCCTTTTGTTCATGACTCTTCCTTGATGTCTATGTTGATCAATTGTATTGATAATTGTTTCGATATCCTCTTGTTTTTCCTCATCTCGTAGCATTTGAGGGTTTTGGTTATCGCCCTCTTCGTCTCCAAATGGGAATGTATTAGAAAATGATACATTGTATCCAATATATGTCATGTGTTTCATAAATAATTGGCTAGGGTCAAAACCCTTGATTTCACTCACTCTCTTTAGATTGAACTGGTCAAGATGGACTGATATTTCATTGATGTGTGCAATTCTTTTCACCATTATCGCTCGAGTTTTCAATGCCAGAGGAATGGACTATCTTTTCCTCTTTTTGTTAAAGAAATGGGCCCAAAATTTATATTTCCTGCATACTTCATCAACAAATATCTTATTTGAAACATAATATGGTAGATAAGAGGGTTTTTCATGATAGAAGTAAAGCATGATAACATTGAAGTTATGCATTGTTTTGAAACTTCCTCTCATATCTAAAAAGGATGTTGCTTCTAGAGACAATCTAGATGTGTTTGGTCCATGAATAAGTTTTTTAAAAGAGTAAATTAATGAATTATTTGTTGATGATTACAGCTATGTGAGACATTCTCCATCTTACAAACCTATGAGATGTGGATCACTGCATCTATGTGAGACTTTATCCAGCTTACAAACCTGAGAGATAGCCCCTAAGAAGGATATGTGGTTCCTATCTGAGACAGAGCTGGAACGTAGAGATGACCTCGTCCATTCAGAGAGTTGAGAAGAACTCCATATTATTATCCTCTGGGAAAGGCGATGTGTTGAGTTGGACATGCCTATGGCTGAGCACAAGGTGAACGTGTGAAATCCCAAAGTGCTGGGTGCATCGTCATGAGAACATAAATGAAGATGATGTATTAGCCTCCTATGAGCAGTAGAGTTGACGAGAAACTCCAGATGAATCTCCTGGGTGATGGAGTGGGAAATAAGATCTGTTGAGTGGACATGCCTGTGGATGAGCACATGTGAACATGTGAAGAACTGGTTCTTCTGTGTAATGAAGTGAGCCAGATATATGGACATACCATTATTGTTTATGGTTAAGTGAAATGCTAAAAATGGAACAAACTTCATGCTTATCCTAGATTATTTAAAAAATAAACATGGTATTAGAGCACAGGTCTTGAAGAACCCATTGCACAAAACTTCAAGGCAAACCATCCTCCTTTTGCAGAACCGTATGACCCTCCTAGGGTTTCCAGAAATTTCGTACGTCCCTCCTTATTTTTCAGTTTCATCCCTTAATAATTGGACGATGGGGCTATTTTTGGCATAGGAGAGTACAACCTCCTCCAGCGCACCTCCAGAGACTCTCAAAATGAAATTCCGAGCATTTTGAAAATTTGGCCCTAGGGTTTCTAGGGTTTCGCTAATTTCTGGAGAAATTTCAGAATTAGGGTTTTTGCAACTTATTGAAGGAGATCTTCAACTCACCAGTTTTCTCCTATATTTCAAAGGATTATTGTTGGTAGTCATAAGTCCAACAAAACCTAAAATTGCTAGCCTAGCCTAGCCGTTAAGTTTTCTACCCTAGTTGACAAGGGTTTTGTGAAGAATATAAAATTATGATAAACATACCTATGATGGAAGATAAGCTTGATGGATCAAGAAACTTCAAGTTCCTAGAAGACAAGACTTCATAGGAAGACTTATTTTGGGTGATACAAAAAGGTGACACTATGACTACCCTCTTCATGAAGATTTCAAGAGGACAAAGATCAACTAGATACCATTGGAGAAATCATATCAACACCCTCAGGTATGCACTTGTATATATATTATTTGTATCATTGTCATGAGAGAAATTGCAGGAGGAAGGAGCCTTTTTCTGAAGTCATGGATATAGAGGGATCTAAGTGCATTCAGAGGAACAACACACTCAAAGTGAAGACTCTAGGTTTTATTGTTGAAATTGTCATTCCTCTAAACTATATTTCTAAAGTTTGCTACATTACAAGTAGGCATTGTAGTTGTGACAACAATCCTTAAATCACTGTTTTCAGATTTCTGTGGTGAGTAGTTTCGGGGTTTTTTGCCGAATAATCCACAATTGGTGTCATTTTTGTCATCGACGTTTCGAATCCGAATCGAGATTCATCCTTAAATCGTTTTAAGTCTAGAGATGAACTCGTTGTTCTCATTTAGGAGATATTCTTGTTTTGGTTCCTCTTGTTTTGTTGTTCCAGAAAGGTTAACAATAAAGGAAGATGTTTATCCCTTAGAGGGAGACACTTGACTCATAGGGAGTCAAAACTAATTGAGAAAGAGGAAGAATAGAACCATCATTGGGGCAACCAATAACACATGATCATAATCCTTCTATAATTCTATGGGCAGAAGCATGCATGACATAATATATGTTCAGAACAAGAGTCTTCATTGGAATGAAGCCTGATATTGAACACTTTAGGTTATTTGGGTGCTCAGTGTATTTTCATGTACCCAAAGAGAAGTATTCCAAGCTAGATCCTTTAGAAAGAAAGGATACAATGGATCTTCAAAGAAATTCCAGATCGACATCACTAGTCAGAGACAGATTGAGACAAACATAGATGTTGTCCTTAAAGAAGAGATAGTCTTTCAAAGATCCATAGAATCTCAGATGGAGATTGATAGTAAGACAATACCTTCTCCCCCTTCAGCAGTTCATAGGGAGACAAACATTATTCCAGTTGATCCAATTACTCCAGTTGATATGTTCATAGATATTGTAGTAGGGCATAAAAGGCCTACCTAGACTCACTCTACAAGAGGAAGAGAAACATACAAGCCTCTCAAGGAACATCCCGAGAAAGCAAAAGAGATTTTCAGTCATGAGCCACTTCATTGATGTTAAGCCTCCTTGTCTTAGAGAAACAACAAGAGAACAAGTATGGCAAGATGCCATAACGAGAAGAATACCAATATATCTTAAAGAATGATGTATACGATATTATTCAGGGACTAGAAGAGAAGTCTGTAGTAACTTCCAAGTGGATCTATAAGATCAAGCATGCAACTGATGGAAGTGTCAAGAAATACAAAACGAGATCTATAGCCAAAAGTTTATCACAAACAGAGGGAGTTGTCTATGATGAGACACTTGATCCAATAAACCTGATACACTTCCATTCGTACTACCATCCATGAGTTGGAAACTATATCAGATAGATATATTCTTGATGAGTTTGGATTTTAACAAAGAGTGTTGTTGATCCAAACCTATATTATTACATTGTTGGTGACAAGAGCTTGAATTTGATGACTTATTCAGAAAGACTTGTTGTTGGATACAAGTAATCCTTGACTTATGAATTCAAGATGAAGAATCTGAGTATGATGTAGTACTTCTTGGGACAAGAAGTATGACAAAGGACCGATGATATTTTCTTGAGTCAAGGAAAATATACATTGAAAATATTAAATAAGTTCAGTATGAAAGAATGCAAAATCCACCGTGATGGATTTAAAGAAAAAGATTGATGATGATTCAGACGAGATTGATCCACAACTGATTGGATCACTGATGTATTTGGTTAACACCAGACTTGATTCATGCCATTCAGTGAATGTGCTTAGTCATTTCATGAGTCAACCGAGACAGACTCACTAGACAACAACAAAACATGTATTGATATATATACGAGACACAGTTGGATATGGCTTGAGATATGCCTCCAGTGTGAACTTGAGTTTGCAGGATATGCCGATTCAGATTGAGAAGAAAGTATAGTGGACCGGAAGAGCACATCCATATGTTGTTCTACCATGGAGGTTTCCATGGTTTTCTGATACATCAGGAAACAAAACTATGTGGCCTTGGGTACCATAGAGGCAAAGTATATAACATTGAGTGTGCGAAGCAATGTGGCTTCACAAGATTCTGACAGATTTACTTGACCATGAGTTGGATCCTATGATGATAACCAAGAGCCGTGTGTAAATCTCCTTGAGAACCCAATGTTTCCTGATGGATTGAAACACGATGAGATGAAATATCCTTATATAAGAGATATGATGTAGAGGAAAATCATACACATGCAATACCTTCCTACACATGGGCAGATTGCAGACATCTTCACCAAACTAACTTGATGAAGAAAGCCTCCCTAGTTGAGAGGGAGTGTTGATGACTCCAGCTAAGAAAAAATTCAAAGTACATCTGTGTGAGACTTGACATGATGAAGAATCCCTCCCTAGTTGAGAGGGAGTGTTGATGATTGTAGCTATGTGAGACATTCTCCAGCTTACAAACCTGTGAGATGTGGATCATTGCAGCTCTGTGAGACTTTCTCCAGCTTACAAACCCGAGAGAAAGCCCCTAAGAAGGATACATGGCTCCTATCTGAGACAGAGCTGGAACGTAGAGATTACCTCTTCCATTCAGAGAGTTGAGAAGAACTCCAGATTATTATCCTCTGGGAAAGGTGATGTGTTGAGTTGGATGTGCCTATGGCTGAGCACAAGGTGAACGTGTAAAATCCCAAAGTACTGGGTGCATCGTCATGAGAACATAAATGAAGATGATGTATTAGCCTCCTCTGAGAAACAGAGTTGACGAGAAAATCCAGATGACTCTCCTGTGTGATGGAGTGGGAAAGAAGATCTGTTGAGTGGATGTGCATGTGGATGAGCACATGTGAACATGTGAAGAACTGGTTTCTGTGTAATGCAATGAGCCAGAGATATGGACATCCCTATGGATGTGCCCCTAGTGGATGAGCTGTAGCGTACCCTTTTGGCTCTGATACCAATTTGTAGTGTACCTTTCACTACCCAGGTTCACTCAACCTCTCGGTTCACCATTCATTACATGGATTTAAAAACAAATGCATTTAACCATAATTAAACACACTTAAAACTCAGAGTAAAACATATCTTGTTACTACTATAATTAAATGTTCCATAGTATTCAGCAGCACCTCATTTACACACAGTGGAAAACATGATAATATATATACATCACAGCCAAAACATGTTCAAAACATAATTCAGAATACTTATCTTTTAACAACTGTAGAAATCACCAACCAAGTGCAGGCCTTCCACGAACCTCCCAGCCTTAGACCACACTATTCATCAACTCAACAGTAGGTCACCCCCGAGCTGGGACCGAGCTCCACCCCAAGGCAAGGAACCTAGACTCAGGCTGAGGTTACAGGGAAGACAACACAGAAATATCTGGAAGGATTCTTCCCAAAGATGCCATCTTACGCCCACTACTACTAGACCCTCATTCCCCACATGCCTGTTCCGCCCAGGAGTATACACCTTCACACGC
>ML795463.1:383566-405282 GCA_009831015.1 Picea engelmannii
GAAGTCTCTGTTGAGAGTAAGGGTCCTGTTCTCTGATTGCAGAATAGTTGTTCTTTCCCATTGCAAGTGTTATTTTAATGTAATCCAGGATTCTTAGATTGATCTTTAAGGAACTACAATAGGGAAGTTACTTTCCTGTGATTCAATTTAGAGCTTCAGTTCATTCAAGCAAGTATAATTAGTATAAGTTTCTTTACTACAACACTAAGTTGCTTTTGGAATTGAGCATATATAGTGCGTGGTTATCTTTGAAATAAAAGACTTCCCTGGGTTGATAATTTATGTATCAGTTGATTGTTTAAATTCAATTAAGCAATTATAGTGACCAACAGAGAGCAGGCATTAATGCCTCATCTACTTCAATTTTCTCAATTTCGCACAATGGAAGAGTCGCAGGTTGGCACGACTAAACTTCTGAAACCAGATGTTGCGATGTGATTTGGACTGTTAGATCGAGGAAGGTCGTGGATGCACTGTTTAGGTTAAGCCTATGGTTGCGGGTAGTGGTCACATGGAGGAGGATAAGGGAAGAGCTAGCATTCACTAGGCCCCTGTCAGATTTTAGAGATTGGGAAAGTCAGGGTAACTCACATGTAGAATACCCGACGTACGAAGTCCCGAAATT
This sequence comes from Picea engelmannii, assembly GCA_009831015.1. NCBI lineage: Eukaryota > Viridiplantae > Streptophyta > Pinopsida > Pinales > Pinaceae > Picea > Picea engelmannii. Next base: position 384,192 of record ML795463.1, read on the forward strand.
CCTTTTGGGTAGGCGGGTGGTCACAACCCATGGCCGCGTGAGAGAAACTCGCGCCTGGGACTTAATCGCGCAAACTGAGTCACAAAAGGAGCTAACACCCGACACTCCAAGTTTTCACATTAGGGCGGAGGGGAAGGTCGTGTATGCCCTTAAACCTGCACTAAGAAACCAAAAGGTTTTGCGTTTAACTATAGAACGATACCATCCAGTCTTCAAGAATTGTTTGGATTCAGAATTTGAGATTCTATCCCTTGAGAAAAGTGAAAAACCTTATTCACCATTGTGGGTGTGTTACAAAATGGTATCAGAGCATGGTTACAACACTTGGCTTGCTTGGGCTCATGGACGAGTTTCTTAAATAACTCTATTTGGAGTACTTTCAAAAGAGTGACACCCTACCTTACCTCTTTCTTAAAAAAAAAAAAAAAAGGTCTGATTTAAAAATGCTATGAAAGAAAGGAATGAAACCTTCTACTGTGCGTGTGCATTAAGAAATTAAAACCATGTATTTCTCATGAACTAATAGACTGTTATCTAACTATAAGTGTTTTTGGAAACACTCGAACAATCAGTGAATCACGGGAAGACTCCAATACTAAAGGATGATGACATGTCATGAAGTGGGGGATGGCTCCCACAATAGAGACAAGGAATCTGATGAAAGGAGGGTGGTTGAAACCCCTCCAAATCTGGTTGAAACTGTAAGGAGCCTCAGGGCCGAGCTACAGAGTTTCAAGGCTGACAACGAGATATTGATAAAGGAGAAAGAGAAACAAACAAAAATTAACATAGTCTTGCTACAGAGCTTATCCGACATACATAGGCAACTGCAACACAAACCCAAAACCATTCATGCAGACCGACGACACAAGAAGAGAGGCCAGAGTCCACCTGAGACCCGAAAGCATGAATCCATAAGTGACCCCACTGGGAGAAGTACTAAGAAGAAGGTCCAACCTGGAGGCAGGGGACACTCATTGGGAGATTCCTCTGGAAGGGAAGCTGACAACTCCGAAGGGTCTTCTAGGAGCAGGGCCAACTCACATTCTCAGAAGAAAGGAAGGAAATAGAAGCATTCCAAAACCCATGGTATTGAAGAGTTCAAGCAATCCAAACCACCCTCTTTGGATGGAAAGATAAAGAAGGGAGAAGACGCCGAAGCTTGGCTGCTTGGTTTAAAGAAGTATTTCATAGTCCACGAATACTCTGAGAACTTGAAGGCTCATATAACCATATTCAACTTGAATGGAAAGGCTTCTATATGGTGGGAATACCTCAGGAATGTGAAAGGAGTCCATGAGAAGAATTTTTCATGGAAACAATCTGAGAAATACTTCAGGAAGCAGTATCTGTCAGAAAAAAAACATGGATGGGAAAACTAAGGAATTCTATGAAATCCGTCTGGGACAACTCACCATAGAGGAATTCGTCAATAAATTCCTTGAACTAATTAGGTATGTACCCTACGTAAAATATGAAAAATAAAAAATACAATGGTTCATTAGTGGGTTACCTTAGACCTACCCAGATAGGATTGAGTTCGACGAACCAAGGACCTTAGAAGAAGCTATCCATAAGGTGAGGTATTGTTATGAATAGTTTGGGAGCAAGACAGGACCCCACGAGGGCTGGAAGAAGAAGGGTAGTTCAGGATTCTAGAAGAAAAGGTTTAACTCCTCAAGACTTAAGAACTATGGAAAATATTCCAGGGGGAGCCTTCCTCCTAGAAGTGTATATCAACAAAATTTCCCCTCTCAAAGTGGAAATAAACCTTTTCAGATAGCCCCCATAAAGACCGATAACCTAAATAAGGAACCCTTAAAATGCTGGGGTTGTGGAGAAAATCATAGAATGAGGGACTTCCCACACAGACAAAAAAATAGTAAGGGGGTGTACAATATCCAAGAAGCTACCACCGTCAATTATGTGGCTAGGAGCATGCCACGAATCTATGCAGCCCTGGAAAATAATCAAGCCGACCACTAAGATTCAGTAGTGGAGCTGGAAGGTATGATTGCCAACCATCCAATTTCTATTTTAATTGACCCAGGTTCTAATTTGAGTTATGTAGTGATCCAGGGGATCAAATTTTACTCAAAATTCAAAGTGCTCAGAATCACTTCAAAACGAACAGGGATGTAGGCCTCGTCGTTATGAACCCAACGCACTTTGAATGGGTTCAAACAAACACTATATGAGGGAGATATCATGTTCTGTTCGATTTGCCAAACAGGCCAAAAAAAATAAATTGCTGACTGTACAGTTCGTACAGCTGATGTGGCATGACCATACAACTGACGTGGCATGACCATACAATTGACATGTTAGCTGATTTGGCAAGCTGACATGGCAAGTTTTGATTGGACAACAAAGTGGCACGTGGGCGAATGGAGGTGAAACACGTGGCATGTTTTTAGCCAATTGGGTGGTGCCACATGGCACCATAGTGGTGTTAAATTTTTTTATGCAGTCTATTTGATTCAAACCACAAACCTCCACAATAGTGTAACACCTTATAAAAGGCCACCTTGCCAACACGCCACTTTATGTTGCTTGTTATATATATGGTTGCATATATATTTAAATTCGAATTAATTAAAGGTTGGGCGGAGGTCCGGGCTGGGGCTTAGCCCCAGCTCCCAGTTTCTATATGCGCCATGTGATCACGCCTCCCAGAAAGGCGCACGCATGTACGTTTGTTCAAACGGTTTCCCAAAACGCACCCACCACTTGTCACACATACATTCATTCTTAGAATGAGGCCCTTTTGATGCATGGGAAACGTGGCCACTTGGCCCCATGCGCCCAACACCTCCGTAGTTGGGGTCTAGGTTCCCTAACCATTCTACATTTTTATGTGTTTTGTGGAGATGTGCGTGTGTACTGAGTTTAGGCATGGGAAACGCCCAGAGGCCGGGTTAGACACACAGAGGTGCGATTTGGCGAACCAGAGACAACAAGCTTGAAGGGGAAACTTCCAGGAAGCCTATCTTCTTCAATGTTTGGCCAAACCAGGTGTCGAAAAAGCCCAGCTAGGGGTTTTTGGACGTTCTAGAGCCATTGGAACCATCTATTTGTAATTTTGAGCATTGTAAAGCACTAATTTTAGCACTCTGAGCAAATAATATAAAATATCCATTGGAAGCTGGACCAGGAGATGTAGCCCAAGAAAGGGGTGAACTCCTTTATCATTTGTTGTGTTATGTGTTTACTGTTCACTGTTATTTGTTGGTTATTAGCTACATCTTGAATGTGAAAGTTTCTCTAAATTATGTGTTTGCAAATTGATCCTTTTGCCTAAGCACACTTAATTAAAAACTTGCAAAATATTTCAAGATACAAGCCTTTTTCATTTTTAGATCAAGTTGGTATCAGATCATAGGTTTTTGAAGGCTTGATTATTTGCAAGTGTTTTTTTTCTGATGCTCACAAGGTTTAAGCTCACAAGAGGAGAAGGTCAACTTGTAGAGCCAAGTTCTCAACTTTCAAGAAGAAGGATTATACTATCACCTCAAGCTTCAAGGAGGCATTCACCAAGTATGGCTCATGAAGAGAGTCATGAAAAGTTTCCTTCAGAATATGAAGATCTCAGAAAGGCTTTCATGGATATGAGAGAAATAATGAAAGTCTTGATGGAAGAAAGGAATGCAAGGTTTCAAGGTGAAAACTCCAACCCTTCAAAGGACAAGGGAGATAGTGGTGATAAAACTCCAAAAGGAAATGGAGGGAATGGTGATACTCCACCTCCCTCACCTCCATCTTCCACTTCTTCTACCATTTCACAACTACCTCCAAATTCTCCAAAGGGACATGGTAAAATTCCTCCACAAATTCCTTTGTTAAAGCTTGATATTAAATTTGAATTGTCAATGTACAATGGAGAGGTAAATGCTGAGAAATTAGATAACTGGATTCGTCAGATTGAAGTGTATTATAGGATACAAAGAATTCAAGATGATGAAAGTAAGATTCAACTTGCTTCTTTAAGATTGGATAGTGCAACACTCATTTGGTGGGAAGCCAAAAGTCAAGATGACATGAAGAAACACGGTAAAATTTTATCCTCTTGGAATGATTTCATTGTTGCAATTAAGAAGAAATTTTATTCATTAGCATATATGCAGAAAGTTGTTATGGATTGGCAAAATTTTAGACAAGCTAAAGGGAAAAATGTGCAAAGCTTTACTCAAGAATTTAGGAGAAGAACTTTGGTTTTGGGAGTAGATTTGTCTTCTCAAGAAACTTTACTCAAATACATTGGAGCTTTGCATAGTTACTTGAGATATACAATACTCATGTTTAACCCTTCAAATCTAGATGAAGTTTGTGTTCAGGCAACTCATTTGGAAGCAAGAGGGAGGAATGAAACTCATGAGGGAAACAAGAAGCCTTTCAGTCATGGAGACAAGGGAAAGAGGAATTTCAAGGGAAATGGAAAAAAGATAGCTTCTGTTAAGAAAGAGAGAGAAAAATTTACATGCAAACACTCTTCAAAGGATGGCCATGATGAAGACCATTGTTGGAAACTTCATCCTGAAAAAAGACCCAAAAAGTTCGGCAAAAAAGGGAAGCCAAAGACTGCTGCAACCATACAACATGATTTAGGTTCTGATTTGGGTGATGAAACAAAAATTATAGCCATGGGTTATCAAGGTAAGGGTTCTATTGCAAGTACTAGTTCTTCAATTAGTAGTAACCTCAATGAAACTCAACAAGAAAAAGAAAGAATAGAGTTTTTTCACATAAGCGTTGTTTCAAAGCATACCAAGATAGATACTCTTTTTGATACTGGATCTCAAGAAAACCTCATATGTGAAGACACTGTCAAGAAATTAAATTTGGAAACTATTCCACATTCTAAACCATACCCTCTAGGTTGGATATGTGACAATGCTAAATTGCAGGTGACAAGAAGGTGTAAACTTAGATTTGCCATCACTGCAAATTTTATAGATGAGGTAGAGCTTGATGTTATTCCTTTGGATATCTATGGTATTGTGTTGGGAAGCCCATACTTATATGATAGGAGAGCCATCTTTCATCGTCATGAGAGCAAGTATCATTTGTTTAAAAATGGAGTTCAGTACATTATTAGAGCACATACAAAGAAGATGAATTTGTCACTTGTAAATGCGGGACAAATGAAGAGATTAGTGAATGCTAGTAATAATTTTGTCCTCTTGATGATTAAACCCAAAGATAATGTTGAAAAAGAAGTTTTCCAAGGTTGTGATGCAAAGTTGAAATCTGATTTATATGAGGTTGTTAACCAATATGATGAGATGTTTCAAGAACCAAAGGGATTGCCTCCAAGAAGGGGTATCCAACATGAAATACGATTGCAGCAAGATTGTCCTCTTCCAAACATTGGTATGTACAGGATGTCAGTCATGGAGAATGATGAAATTAAAAAACAAATCCAAGAGTTTCTTGACAAAGGGGTCATCATGCCAAGCACATTTCCATGTGGATCTCCAATTGTTTTAGTGCCAAAGAAAGATGGTACATGGCGCATGTGTGTAGATTTCAGGGCCTTGAACAAGATTATGGTAAATAATCGTTATCCTCTTCCTAGAATTGATGATTTGCTTGATCAATTGAAATATGCTAAGTATTTTACTAAGTTGGATTTGAGAAGCGAATATCATCAGATTAGGATTGCCGAAGGAGACACCTGGAAGACAACGTTCAAAACAAAGCAAGGTTTGTTTGAGTGGATGGTAATGCCATTGGGACTTTGCAATGTTCCTGCTGCTTTCATGAGAGTTATGAATGATGTCTTAGGGCCTTTTCTTGATGATTGTGTTATTGTCTACTTGAATGACATTTTTATTTTTAGCAAATCTCGTGAAGAGCATGTTGTGCATGTAAAGCAAGTTTTAGATGTCTTGAGAAAAGAAAAGTTTTTTTTGAAGATGTCTAAATGTGAGTTTGGAAAAACCTCACTTGTTTACTTGGGGCATATTGTTGGTGGAGGAGAACTGAAAATTGATCCCTCCAAGGTCAAAGTCATATTGGAGTGGCCCAAGCCCAACAATGTGACAGAGGTAAGAAGTTTTTTGGGAGCAACCCAATATTGGAGAAAGTTTATTGCTAACTTTTCTTCAATTGCAGCTCCATTACATGCAGTGACAAGAATCAAGCAAGTTTTCCAATGGGGAGGCAAGCAACAAAAGGCTTTTGATACTTTGAAGGAGAAAATCAGTTCAGCCCCAGTTCTTGCACTTCCAAATTTGAGACAACCTTTTGAAATCCAAATTGATGCAAGCAATTATGCAATGGGAGTAGTCTTGTTACAACATGGTAAGCCCATTTGTTTTCATTCTGAAACTTTTAATGGTGTTGTGATTAACTATCCTACTTATGATAAGGAGTTGTATGTATTGGTGCAAAGTGTGAAAAAATGGAAACATTATTTGTTGGGAAAAGAAACTATCATTCACACAGATCATCAACCATTGTAATACTTACAATCACAAACAAAGCTACAACAAGCAAGGCACTTCAGATGGATGGGTTTTCTACAACAATTCCACTTGTTCATAAGGTATAAGAAGGGCATTTATAACAAAGTTGCTGATATGCTTTCTAGGCCTATTATTAGTGCTTCAGTTATTCTTAAGCATAATCCTATCATGCATGAGAGCTATGTTGAACAATATGCTTTAGATGCTGATTTTAAAGAAGTATATGCAACTTTGTGTCATTCTAACCATGTTGAGGAATTGGATTACCATGTGCATGATAATCTTTTGTATCATCTTGGCAAACTATGTATTCCACAGGGTGAAAGAATCAACATTATAAGAGAGGCTCATTCTTCTCTTATTGCTGGTCACTTTGGTGTAGGCAAGATGGTGGCTAATTTGCAAAGGTATTTCTATTGGCCTAAAATGAATGAAAGTGTTTCAAGATATGTTAGAGGATGTTCGTTATGTGCTACAAGCAAGCCTAGCAATAGAAAGTTGGGTTTGTATACTCCACTTTCGGTTCCTTCTCGTCCTTGGGAAAGCATTTCCATGGACTTTGTAGGAGGTCTACCTATGTCTAAAAAAAAACATGATTATCTTTATGTTGTGGTTGATCGTTTCAGCAAAAGGTTTATTTTTATGCCTTGTAAGAAGCAAGTTACAGCTGAGAAAATGGCACAAATGTTCTTTCAACATGTTTGGGTACATTTTGGGTTTCCTAAATCCATTATTTCTGATCGATATTCTCGATTTATTGGGAACTTTTGGTCAAGTTTATGGGCACTCATGGACACCAAACTGAAAAAGAGCACAACTTTTCATCCACAAACTGATGGTCAAACAAAAGTGGTTAATAGAACAGTGGTGCATCTTCTTCGTGGTTATTGCAACAAGCATCCTAAACTTTTGGATGAGCATTTACACTACATTCAACATGCTTACAACTAGGCTAAGCACTCTTCAACTCAAACATCGCCATTTGAAGCATGTGTTATCAATGAAATTTCGTCCGCACATGGTTACAAGAACTCAACATTGTCAAACAGTGATGAAGTCATCCATGGACCTGAATTAATACTAAAACATTCAAAAAAAGGTCAAAAACTATACAAAGTAGTGAAAAATTGAAGAGCGCTATGCAGACATTGGGCGCGCGCGCACATGCGCAGAACATGAACACAGAAATCACGCACAGGTGCACGATGCGCGATTGTTATCGCAAAAATCCGCGCACCTACTAAACGACACATTTATGAGAGTGGTCGGCCTCCCACCCACTTATGGTTCAGCTCCCAAGCCGATTTGACCCTCAAATCTGGACTGGATCCGACTGGTGGGATGGTCAAAGACCTAGGAATGCCCTAATTGGCCTATTTTCACACTACAAAGCAGTTAAACAATAACCCAAAGGAATGCTATAAAAAGGTCATGGATGCACCTCATTTTTCAAGGAATTCAAAGTAATGTTATGCTGCCTCTATTCTCTTGAGGACTCCATCCTTGTCAAGAGAATATTGCCACCATTGCATTGGACAATCCATCTCACCCATTGAGTGGATTTGTAAAGAGTTCTTTCATCATTTTCCATTTTTCTTTTGTTGTAAGAAGAGCTAGCTAGTGGGGGTCCAAGAGCCCTCCCTTGGAGGAAGAAGGGACTCATAGTCCCCTTTCTTCTTGGTGTATTGTTTCACTAATAGATCAGCCTCAACATTGGTGACATGGGTCTTATGGTTCTTTTTGTTTCTATGTCCCTATACTCATGAATTTAGTTGTTATTTCATTTCTTAGTTTAATTCTTAATTGTAGCTTTTATTTTCTTTCCCTAACTCTTTTCCTTGCAGTTGTCCTGCTCAGCAGACCCAACTGAGCTTGCAAGCACCTCTATTTTTCTCACCAAGGTGACGAAAGAGGCACAATAGATTGGTGAATCCACTGGGGAAAGCTATCAATTTCCTACCCCATTTGGGTTTTTCTTGCTCTTCTTTTAGTTTGTTTAACTTGCAGGTACACTAACTAGCCTAAGTCGACCTGCCACTCAACCAATTCCAAGTTGAATTGAGAGAAATCCATTCGGATTTTTTATTCTCTGTTGTGTGTCATATATGCGTGGGTTTTTAGGCCCACAGACGCGCATCGTGCACACATGCACCTGATTCAGAGTTCTGTTCTGTGCACATGCACCTATTGACTTATCTCTGTTCGCGCGCATGCGCTCTGTGCGCCTCTGTCTCCACTGAGACCCACGCACCTGTACAAAAAAAAATTCACATTGTAAAGTTGTTGAGATGTGGGGAAGGATATTTGCCTTCTTAAAAATGATTTCAAGCATGTTTTAAAGCTGCACCACACTTAGTCCCCTCATCATATAAAGGGGTTAGTCAAAAAACACATAGGCACTTAAGAGGATAAAATCAATTTCCCTTCTTTTCTTTTTGCCACATGGATGGCTTGTTTTGACTCACAAGATAAGTTGGAAATCTATTTTAATCACATTTAACTTGCATTGGGACTAGAAGTTGAATAACAATCGCTTAGTATGCTCTTCTTTCACGCCTCCAAGCGATCTTGAGAATCAAAAAAAGATTGTGAAACGATTTCATCTCCCTTAAGAACATTAAAACCTTTAGGAGAGGACAACAACCCTTCTTGGGACTCCTCTTGTTTACTTTTTCAAACACATATTAATATTGTAACGGGCCCATACATGTCCACATGCTACAAAGATAGGATAGTGTTTGAATTTTTTCTTTCTTAGATCAAAACACTAGGGAAGTTTAAAGGTTTTGTAACGGGCCCATACATGCCCACATGATCAATCTAGGATAGTTTCAAAGATTTTCTTAGATTACATCACAATAGGGAGTTAAAAAGATAGTAACAGACCCACATGTCCACATGCTAGCTTCCTAGGGACTTTTGAATTACGCAAGGTTGTACCAAAGGCACTTAGTTAATTAGGTAATCAAACACTTGTAAAGGACCAAGCGAAGTCCACATGCAGCAAGGTGACATCTAATTCACTAAAAAATGGCACACTTTCACTCACACACGAAAGTCACTTATCACTCACATAGCTTCTTCTTGAAACGTGGAGGTCAAAGTAAGTTTCCTCCAAAGGGATTCCGAAAATACCCCACCCTTTTCTTGACGAGACTATCCACTCCCATTTTAAATCAACGAGGTTGGTTTGCACCCCCAACCTCCCAAAACAACTACATCTAAAATCTTTCTAAAAATTCACTAAGTTTTCCTCCACAGGAGGTGCCAAAATATTTTTTTTAGTCTAGGTAGGATTTCGGGGATAGGCATCCAAATAACTCCCCGTTATCTGGTTCTCACATTGTCAAAACCATAGAAGTTGTCAAATAGGAAACTGAAAATCCTCTAAGTCAAGTGTTCCTAATACCATAAGGCAGGGAGATACCCATGAAGGGTTGAAGGCCGAGGTCCGGTTGTTCTATGTGTCCCCCCTTGAGGCACCCACCTCTTGGACGGGATCTAGCCCGTGACCCATTTCTTAGGCCGAAAATCTAAATGTCTCACTTTGACCGAGGTACCTAGTGACCAACTTTAGGACATCTACCCAGGTGGCAATTGTGGGCTGCAATTGCACCTTGATTTTATTTTGTGTGGCTATTGGGAAATATCGCCAGCTCTTTCAGGATATGCCCCCCTTATCCCTCATTATAACCAATTATTTCATCCTTCACTAGTTTCTCTTCAAGTGACTTCAGACCCCACTGTTGAGTACTATTGGAAGGTCCAATGCTATTTGAGAGGAAGGATGTTATGTCTTCTCAGACATGAGCATTTGTTTTCTTTTGATTCCCCACACGAACAAAACCCACTTACCCATATATATGCTTCTTTTTCAAAACATTTTATGTATGATGCACACCTGATTACAGTTTGATTTGGATATATATATTGTGTAAACATTCAACGCAAAGGCTCTTGTTCCTATATTACTCTCACCACTCTTTGCACACATTCACGCAGCTAGTTGGACATCATAGGGGAACCAAAGAACCCCCGTCATTCAAAACACTTGCTAAACCTCCCTCCTATCTTAGGGGGAGTGTCTGGTCGTGCCCACTCATCGACACCTTCTTCACACACTCCTATGAGTGCTACTATTTTAGGATCATCTTTGCTTGATTCTACATTACTTGGGTCCACTTATACACTGTACTTCGCGATCTTCCCAAACCTATGCCATTAGGCCAAGACAAACCTGGGATGTCTCACTCAGCAGACGGACTGATTGGTGCCACCACACACCACAGTCCACAACCCCAACCACCACCGATGTATGGAAAACCTCAATACCTACCGACATATAGGGGCACTTCTTATTTCCCTCCACTCCCTTATCAACAACCATACCCTATTACTATATCTCCACCCATCAGTGGACCACCACCGGCACCCCCCATACATCCACCTATTCAAACAAACTCTGGTACCCCCTCTACCTCATCTTATAGTACTAGCGACCACACTACGCCTTCCTATGTACCTTATGGATTGTTACCCCCACATAATCCATACTTCCCATTTACTAGTCCTCCACAAACCATGGCTACCCCACATCCTCATGCGGGGGTGAATTTTGTTCAACCCTCTACCGTTCAACAATACCAAAATTTTGAACAGTTGAATATGGCCAATCCAACCCATCCATCGAACAATGCCAAGAAGAAAGGATGGAACATGAATAACAACAACCCAGGTCCAGGCGAGAATCAACCCACACAGCACCAACCCACTAGGGGCAACCAGAACCAAGGGAACCAAAACCCCCAAGGGGGAAATAATAATAAACGCCAAGGGAGAAATAAAAATAATGTTAAAACCATATTCCCTTGTGCCCTTTGTGGTGAATTCAGCCATTACACTCATCATTTCCCCCAAATTGCTGATTTCAAACGGTTGAAAGACTCTGGTAGTCTTCCCCATTCTCTCGCACCTCCTGCCCCTCAGCAGGCACCACAAAAATACGTGAAACAACCCCCTCCCACTGTGTTGCAAAATCCTATTCCACATCAAGGTGTGATAAACACCCAACAGGACACACAACATCCCCCACCTCCGACGGGACAATACCTCAACCCCAACAATCCAACAGATAGCACAATTCTCCTCACAAGTGAGGAAGAAATCCTTCTGCAAACACGTACCCGTCAGTATCATGCACCCGCTGAGTCTCCTCCCATCCCTCCAGAGACAAACCCTACACCAACGGGACCCCCATTGGTGATTCCTCGCCCTTCTGCCGAACCACTGCTTCACATCCCTCACATCCCATTGCGCAGGAATGTCCACAACCCACAGGCTAGGGCAACTCATAACTATAGTTTGTTAGACGACTTAGCATAATCCCCGGCTGCCATGTCAGTTTTGGAAGTCCTCCAGACTTGTCCTACTCAACGGAAATCCTTACTTTCCTCCTTGGGGGAAGTCGACCCCATAGATACCCGACTCATTACCTTTGATCTTGACAACGGAGAACCTCGTCTTCCCGCCTTGATCGCCTTTCAAATACAAGTGAAAATATGGAACATCACAGTTCATCAATGTATCATTGATGAAGGTGCATCTACATGCATTATGTCCAAAACAGTATGGCAGAAGCTTGGTTCCCTCAAACTCATTCCCTCTGCCATTACCTTACGAGCTTATGATGGACGACCATCCTCCCCTGAAGGGATCTTCCAAAATGTCCCCATCAAACTTGGGGGCAAGACTATTCTCATCGATATCGAAGTTATCGACGCCCCACTCGATTATAATATCTTGTTCGGTCGTAGCTACATGTACGCTATGAAGGCAGTGGCATCTTTCATCTTTCGGACAATGATGTTCCCTCACAATGGGAAGATTGTTACCATTGACCAAGTCTCACATTACGAACCTAATCCATCTGCCAACATCAATAACATTCTTGTTCTCATTCACACCAGCCATGACGCATATCCACTCGTTGAGATGGATCCTGGGATTTTCAAAGATCCATCCTTGTTAGGAACTTACCATGGAGCACCACCACTCCTTTATCCTTCCAATCAAGTATGCGTCATATCATCTAACGGAGCTCACACAGAGGATACCCTTCCTCCTACATAGGCTTCTATCATATATGACATCCCACTCGTCGCAGAAAACCCCCCTCCAGAACCTCCTGGACACTCGTCGACCCCACCAGTCCATGAATCCACCTCTCCCCAAGGATATATTCCAGTTTGGGAGACAGTTCCCGAAGCCATCACTCAAATTCCCTTCTTTTACCCTCCACCAGGTATCGAATCTTTTCAGGTAGCCGCAACGCTCACACTACCTAATATGGTGTTAGCAATCCCAGTTTGGTATTTACACCCACTAGAGATGGTCCCTCGACCATCCCTTCCCCCCCAAAAAGAAGGAATCCCCATGACGATTCCCATACTTACCCCCACCACACCTCCACTCACTAACCCCCCTTCTCTAGATGGGGGCAGGCGAAAGAATAAGGAGCCCACAACTCCACTTCCTCCACGCATCCCACCACCTTGCGCACTATGTGAGAAAGAGGGACACCAAACCAACAACTACCCGTCTCTACCAGAATTACTGAATTTGATCCCACTCAATCAAACTCCCCCAAGACTCGCCACATAGCTAGTCCCTCCACTACCACCCCCCCTTCCAGTAGTAAAGGATTGCGGACCAAATACGCTTGTGCTATATGTTCAGAATACGACCATTATACCCACCATTGCCCAACATTGCCACGCTTTCGACAGACATTAGCCACAGTATGCCAGAACTTCTAGAGAAACCCCAGTCCTGCTACATCCTCCTCCACCAATATCACTGACATCCGGTATGTCACCACTTCAGTCAATGAACGTATGAGATTCCCTTTCTCTCTCTACAATTTGTTAGCTCATTTTACATACCAGTGTCCTATGATCCTTGAATACAGGCAACGCCAATTGACCCTGCTTCAATGGCCTGCAGAGGCGATAATTGACATGACCTCGTCACTAGCATATTTTCACGTCATTTCTCTCAAACCTGAGGTCCTTCCAATGCCTCCATGGTTCTTAGATGACTTATCTAAGGATTCACCCCCCAACCCCCCCAACTCTCCCGCTCATCCCCCTGTGGACATTCTACACCCAACTACCATGGGTACCCCTCAGTACTTTAATATATGGTTTATGTCAAGTGAACCCGCCCCATCTCCTACCATTGTTTCCCCTACTTCTTCACTAGGGGGAAACCACACGACCACAGTCACAGATCTCACTCCTCATGACCCCTTGTATTCCCGTCACTTCCAATGCGACAAAGAAATACTCGAAGAGTTAAACCACCCAGACTTCCCCTGGGATGCGCTACACCATCGCACACTCTTCTCTCCACAAGAAGCCTCCATGCCTCCTAACCAAAACCCCATCTACGCGGTCGAAACCAAGGATTTTATCCCCTCAGGGCCTATCGACTGGTTCAAAAACCCCATTCCTTCCCCTGATGATTTTGAAGATGGAAATATGGCCAACATTTCCCCAACCATTAAAATTGACATTTCCATTATAAATGGCATCGTCGAAGAAATCACCATTGGAGCTGCTTGCACTCCTCATAAAATCACCGCATATAAAGCCCTCTTCCAGGAATATAGGGATATTTTCGCCTGGTCATACATGGAAATGCCTGGCCTCGATCCCTCTATTGTCGAACATTGCATCGACACCTGGCCTGACATTACACCAGTTCGCCAAAAACAACGACCGCTACACCCATCCAAAGCCGCGGCTATCAAAGCCGAAATTGACAAGTTACGCACTGGCGGGTTCATTTACCCCATCGCCTATACCTCATGGGTTTCCAACCCTGTACCCATTAAAAAAAAACAGGGCACTATCCGTGTTTTCATAGACTTTCACGATCTCAATCACGCATGTCCCAAAGACAACTTTCCAACACCTTTCATCGATCAAATTATCGATGACTGCGCCGGCCACGAGGCTCTCTCCTTTATGGACGGATTCTCTGGTTATAATCAAATTCAAATCCACCCAGCTAAAACCGTATTTACTACCCCTTGGGGTACTTTTGCATATCGCATCATGCCTTTCATATTAAAGAATGTCGGCGCAACTTTCCAGTGGGCTATGACATACATCTTCCATGACCTGGCTCATATCATCCTCGCCTACTTGGACAACCTCACAGCTCGATCCAAGCAATGCACCCGTCATCTCGATGATTTACGAATCATATTTCAACGATGTCATCAGTACAATATCCACTTGAATCCACTCAAGTGTGTGTTCTGTGTCACCACAGGGCGCCTCCTCAGATTTATCGTTTCCCAAAGCGGTATTACTGTGGATCCCCTCAAAGTCCAGGCTATAACCGAAATTCCACCTCCTCAGAATTTACGCCAACTTCAGAGCCTATAAGGCAAAGCTAACTTTCTTAGACACTTTGTCCCAGACTACGCCATCCACGCACATGGTTTCCTTCACTTACTACGTCATGGCATCCCATTTCACTGGGAGGACCATGCCCAATAGTCATTTAATGATCTTAAAACTGCCCTCTTGAACGCACCTTTAATTAGTGCACCTGACTTCAATCACGACTATATCCTCTACGTATCAGCATCAGCTGTATCAGTAGCGAGAGTTCACGTCCATCTAGGCGATGACAATCGTGAGCATGTCATTTATTACGTTAGTAAAAACCTCTCAGGACCACCCTTGAAGTATAAACACGAAGAGAAACTTGCTCTTGCATTCGTCCTCGCAATCCAGAAATTGCGCCACTACATTCTTCTTCGAACAACAAAGGTCATCGCAGATTCCAACCCTATGCAATACTTGCTCAGTCGTCGGCAAGTTAACGTCAAATTTGCTCGATGGATCGTTATACTTCAGGAGTACGACCTCGAGTTCTCAACACCTAAGAGTAAGAAGGCCCTTCTTCTCACCGAACTTGTCACGGCCCTCCCCTCTGACACCACCAGTGCCCCCGTCAACACTGAATTTCCTGACAAACATCTCTTTTACATCACTTCGGATGATCCTTGGTACGGATACCTCCTCACCTATATCTGCACTCAAAATTTTGGTAACCACCTTTCACGAGATGATCGTCGTCGTATCCGCCTTTAGGCCCCCCACTACCTCCTCATGGGAGACATCCTATACTGGCGGGGCGTCGACACCATTATTCGTCGATGCCTGACTATTGACGAGGCCAATAGAGTCTTAAACGACTGCCACAATGACACATGTGGGGGCCATCTTTCGGGCATATCCACTGCTCAAAAGATTATTCGAGCCGGTTACTTTTGGCCTACCTTGTTTCATGATTGCATTCATGCCGTGAAACGGTGTGAGCAATGTCAGCTCTACGCTAATAAAGCCCGAGCTCCCCCCGCTCTTCTTCACCCCATCATTACTGCTGGCCCTTTTTGTAAATGGGGCATCGACTTCATGACTTGTACTCCCCCCTCCAACAATGGTCACAAATATATCATTGTCGCCGTTGATTACTTCACCAAATGGGCAGAAGCTATGCCCACTTTCAACAACACCGCTGACACTGCAGCACGTTTTTTTATTTAACCAAGTCATATCCCGCTTTGGATTAGCTCTTCAACTCATTACTGATCATGGGAATCATTTCGAGAATGAGATCTTCGTCGAACTCTCATCTCGTTTAGGCTTCTCTCACGAGTTTGCCTCACCATATTACCCTCAGTCTAACGGACAGGTCGAAGAATTTAACAAAGTCCTCAAGACCATGTTACAACGCACGGTTAATAAACATAAAACCAATTGGCATCATATGTTATTTTCTACGCTATGGGCTTGCCGAACGGCTGTGAAAAAAACTACTTGTTTCACACCATTTCATTTAGTCCATGGGGTTGAGGCCACTCTTCCCATCGAGTGCGAAATTCCCACCTTACGCACCGCAATTGAGCTATTACCCGACACTGCTCCAATGGAGCAGCGCTTTCTAAACTTGGAGTCTCTGGATGAAGATCATCGATCTTCCTTATAGAACAACGAGGCAACTAAAAAATGATCCAAGGCTACCTTTGATCGCTATGTCAACCTTCGCTCATTTCACAAAGGCGACCTCGTCCTGGCTTACGATATCGCTCATGATACCTTTGGCCACGACAAATTTGAGTCACTCTGGCATGGCCCATACATTATCCAACATTGCCTCACCAAAGGTGCATACATCTTGGCCTCCCCTGAAGGTCTCTCTCTCAAAGAACCCGTCAACGGGTTGTATCTCAAGAAATTTTACGCTTAAACATAGTCATTCTACTTTAGGTTATTTATTTTATAGCGTTTTTAATCTTTTTCCCTCCCTCACGTCTAAACTATCCTTTGTGCTATTGACAGATGCTTCTTCCCCCAGCCTACCACATCGGTTACGCCGACGGTGCCAGCCGTTGGACACAAAATCTCGCTTCGGCTGCTTAGGCTCTGTACACCCCCTCACATGAAATTATCCATTCGAGCGACATATGTTTGGGTTCAGTAACCAATAACCAAGCCGAATACACCACCGTCATTGGCCTCTTGGCCGATGCCCAACATCATCGTATTCGTCACCTTAGCATCTTCCTCGACTCTCAACTAGTCGTACTCCAGCTCAACAATGTGTACCGCATCCGTGATCCTTGCCTCTTTCGCAAATACCTGTAGGTTAAACTTTTATCTCGACATTTTGATTCCATTACATTTACACATATTCCAAGACAATTGAATCAAATTATAGATAACATAGCTAACACAGTGTTAGATTGGCATATATCCCATCAAGCTACCTCTACACATACATAAACATATCAAACAACCTATCACAGCATATATATATAGAATAGACATCATCAAAACATTAACCAAAAACATGTAAACACCACATAGCTCTCAAACATGTATACTCATGTATATATAAAGGTCCACAGTGCCATCCGAATGTTTACATACAAAAAAAGACAAGTATCCACAAGCCAATGCAACACCTCGGTACAAAATGGGCTCACTAGCCTATATACAAAACATATATATAAATCAATGCATAAGAGCACCACTCATGGTGCCTCTAGAGCACCACCGCCTGCTCCTCCCTCAGGCAGTGGCGGCCCACCACTCCCTGCCCCAGGAGGTGGTGGTCCCCCCCCAGTCGGCCCTTCCTGCCCCGATGACAGTCGTTCGGTCGTCATCACCGCAACCACTACTGCTCGTCGTACTATGGCCTGCCATGGCGGCGGCACCCCCACACACTGCTCCAGGAACGCCTCATCCTGGATGTGAGACCATATGCCCTCAGGCACATCCTGTAACATCGCCTCCAGACGATGGAGTATGTCCTCAAAATCCACTCCGGTAGCTGTTGAAGGAGCGTGTGATGGCCCAACACTAGGGTCATCAAACCGACGTCTCCTCACTGCCCTCTTCGGCTCAGCATGTCGCACTATGACGTCCTCCCGTCTGCGTCTCTCTCCCCGCAGGAGTCTCTCTGGCTCCTGACGAGCCGATGCTCTCTGCAACTCCACCTCGGGCCCGCAAGGTGCTACATATGCACATAAAAACAAACACCAGATAGTGTCAGCATCTATATCATATACATATGGAATGCTATCTCACAAAACACAAAAACATACATATCAACATCATCAATCAACATACCTCGGTGGTCAAAAACCTCCCCTGGAGGTAGCAGCATGTCCGGGTCATCCCGGAAGTCAACCCCGACATAGGGGTACCATAGTATCACTTGCGGCATCTGCCGCCATACCTGTGCCGCCTCTGCAGTGAAGAAGCGACCACCCTCGTCACCACCATGGTGAAGCAACATGGTCGACCACTACCTCAGTCGCAGCTCTCGTGCCCCAGGCGCACCCAATAGAATCCTAGGGCTCAACATCAGCACCCTCTCCAGAAACCAGGTCACCAGGATGGACCCGAAGGGAAAATCCCCTGTATCCATGAACCGACAGTGGTCCAACTGCCCCACCATCCTCGAGTGTAGCGTAATCCCCCAGGCAAAATGATCACCAACCAACACTCTCTCCATGACCCTCAGCTGGCCACCACTGATCCGTTGGGTCGCCAGTGACCCATATACTCTCACAATCATCGCTGCTATACAACGATGCACCAGGGCATCTATCGACCCAATGATCACAACCGTCCTGGACATAAATTTTTGACCTGAACAGTATCTCCGGCCAACGGTCGCTAGGGCCAGATCCCTCGGTAGCACCGGATCCACCAGTAGGGGAACACCCCGAAATGGGAGCCCAGTCAAGAAGTACACATCCTCCACCGCAGTGAAGGGGATCTGCTCTCCTCACACAAGGAAGCAATGAAACTCCGGACTCCACATCTGGATCAGGAACTACAGGAGATACTCCTGTGCCTGTATCAACGGGCACTCAAAGAACTTTAGCAACCCACAGGCTGCCAAAGTCGCATGCACACCTAGCTCCTCAATAGCCACGGCATCTCGCAGCTGGGACCAATATCTCTCTCGCCAACCCACTGGCATCGTGCAAACTGTCCACCTGCAGCCACAACAAAGAGTCTTATATCAGCCCATGAGACCATCAACAACATCACTAAGATCAATATTACACCCGTAAACCTTGCCTCTAAGGCGCGGCTGTTTCAACCCACAGGCGCACACACATGCGCGGCTATTCACTACATAGGCGCACACGTATGCGCACCTGTTAACTGCACATGCACGCTCTCAGGCACGCCTGTTACCTGCACAAGCGCGCTCTCAGATGTGCCTGTTACCTGCACATGTGTGCACTAGTGCGCGCCTGTCCACGCCACAGCCGCGCACAAATGCACAGTTGTACAGCCGACAGGTGCGCACATAGTGCGCGCCTTTTACCCCCTCACCAGTGCCCCCATGCACATCTATTTGGTGGGCAGGCACGCACGTTTGCGTGCCTACTTCCGAATCGCCCGCGCACGTGGGGTCCACATCCACAAAATCCCTCTGTACGGCCCTCCGTACAACCCCTGCCCAAAAAATGAAATTCTATTTCTATGTAGGATGATCAGACCAGTAACCTGAAGCTCGCTAATCGCCAATCGGATGGCTCGTCCTCCCCGAATCTCCAAATCTCCTCTGAAAACTGCTCGTCCAGTCACTATCGTAGTAGGTACAAATGAGGTGGCAATGTGGGCCCTACAGCTATATATAGGCCTTTTTGCCAAACTTCCACTCACCATTCCGAGAGCCCACGGTGTCCATTTCTCGATCCATATTTAGCCACAGGATTAGCATCCTGTCATCTACATCACAACAGTCCCTGGGCCTCTTTTCATCCTGAGCCCCCAGGGCGCCATTTTTCATACCCTGATCAGGTACACATACGCATATTCACACTTATCCAATAAATGCTCATATGTTCGATTCTCTTCAGATATTGTTCACGTCGGGTATTTGGTTTTCATGTGTGTGTGTTAGCGTCAAAAGTCACTCCTGGATTGCTTGCAGGAGCAGAGCCTGACACCGATCAGTTTAATGTCACGATTTTGTTTAAAAGGGGTGATCAAATGGAAGCGCGCTCAGAACAATCTCGTCTCAACTCTAAAACTAGGCTAGGTGTGCATGAACGAGTGAGGTCTTGATAAACTTCAAACAATGAGTTGTAATAAGGGCGAGTAGGGGGAATACTTGCATAAGAAGAGTGCGAAAGTCTATCATAAACATCAGATTTGTAACAGACTAGATAAGAAAGCATTCGAACGCAAGATCCTTTTACATTCAAACACAAAAGACCAGAGAATACAATAATGTCACAACAAATCCTTTATCATAACATAACTGTAACAATCCATGCGAATCATTCGATCATGAACTCCCTGGTATGAGACAAAAAACATAGATGGAAAAGGGAAACTGTTTGTCATAAAACAAGAAATCTCAAACACAGAGGCACCACCCAGATAACTAGAATGGTTGCTGAAACTTTACAGTCAGGAGCTTAGCTCTACCATCGATAGATACAAAAATGGCAAAAACGCCTTCATATACTCAAACTAGCAACAACAACAAAATTGAGACGTAGCATTAAAAGCTTTGCGTCTGCATGGCTTCTGACAATCTGCAGCCGCAATCTTTGAATGGTCGTGCAAATTATGGAAGACGCGATCGATCTTCTGACAGTTTCATCGGCGAATCGACGTGCCTTTAATTCATTGCCGGACCTTCCCATTATGGCGGAGACGATGTCTAACCACCAACAACTGCCCCAATAACTGCTTCATGGGGATTGAGGATGACCTGGCCAACTCAGCACTTCGGGATATGGAAGACTCCTCACACTGCCACCTGGAATAACTGAATGGCTTTGATGAATAGGCGTGGAGGCCAGTGCGAAGAATGGGGTGCATGACAGGAGTGGTGACGTCAGACTATGAGGGCGTGAAAGAAGTGGCGAGGTGCGAGAAGGGAGACAGAGGAGGGAACGTGGTGGAACACAACAGGCGGAAGGGGAGGAAGATGAGAGATAATGGACTTGCTTTTTGGTGAGAGGCTGACGTGGAAAGGAGCGGGACACATGGCAAGGGACGAATGAA
>ML795463.1:425006-492903 GCA_009831015.1 Picea engelmannii
CCTCCCTTGGAGGAAGAAGGGACTCATAGTCCCCTTTCTTCTTGGTGTATTGTTTCACTAATAGATCAGCCTCAACATTGGTGACATGGGTCTTATGGTTCTTTTTGTTTCTATGTCCCTATGCTCATGAATTTAGTTGTTATTGCATTTCTTAGTTTAATTCTTAATTGTAGCTTTTATTTTCTTTCCCTAACTCTTTTCCTTGCAGCTGTCCTGCTCAGCAGACCCAACTGAGCTTGCAAGCACCTCTATTTTTCTCACCAAGGTGACGAAAGAGGCACAACAACATGTTTTGGCTATTTGCCCAAATATCCTTTAGATTTTATCTTTGGGAAATATATTTCTATTGATGGTCAGTATGACATTGATAGGGAAGAAAAGTTCATTGAACAAATTCAACTGATACATCAAATGGTACAAGAACAGTTGGAAAAGAGTCAAGCCAAGTACAAGACAAGACATGACAAGCATCGTGTTGATCATAGTTTCCAATTTGGAGATGAAGTTTGGCTTTACATTAGCAAGGAGAGGCTTAAAGGAGAAGGTAAAAAACTGAAACCAATTAGATATGGGCCTTTCAAGGTTCTTGAAAAGTTTGGTAACAATGCCTTCCATTTGGATTTGCCTCCTTATATGCAAATGTATGCAGTTGTCAATGTTGAGAATTTGAAATTTTATGAGCCTCCTTTGATTGATGATCAAAGAGAGTATGTTTAGATTCCTTCTATAGATAATTTCTCACCAGAATATCTTACAAAACTGCATGAAGACACAATCCTTGACAGGAGGATGAGAACTTCAAAATGGGGAAATGTGGAATATCTTCAAATTGGTCTTAAAGACAAAAATCCAAGCAAGGCCACGTGGATTGAGGTTGGGAAGGTGAGGGAACTATACCCTCATCTTCAGATAGACTGAAAGTAGTCTTTTGGAGGTCCAAAAGCTTCCCAATGGGGAGGTGTGATCAAGGGGATCAAATTTTGCTCAAAATTCAAAGTGCTCAGAATCACTTCAAAACAAACAGGGATGTAGGCATCGTCATTACAAACCCAACGCACTTCGAACGAGTTTAAACAAACACTATATGGGGGAGATATCACATTCTGTTCGATTTGCCAAACAGACAACAACAACAAAAAATTGTTGACTGTACAGTCCGTACAACTGACGTGTCAGCTGATTTGGCAAGATGACATGGAAAGTTTTGATTGCAAAACAAAGTGGCATGTGGGTGAATGGAGGTGAAACACGTGGCATGTTTTTATCCAATTGGGTGGTGCCACGTGGCCCAAGCATGGGCTGCCACATGGCACCATGGTGGTGTTTAAAACTTTTATGCAGTCTATATGATTTGAACCACGAACCTCCAAAATAGTGTAACGCCTTATCAAAGGCCGCGTTGGAAACATGCCACTTTATGTTTCTTGTTATATATATGGTTGCACATATATTTAAATTCGAATTAATTAAAGGTTGGGCGGAGGTCCGGGCTGGGGCTTAGCCCCAGCCCCCAGTTTCTATATGCGCCATGTGATCACGCCTCCCAAAAATGCGCACGCATGTATGTTTGTTCAAATAGTTTCCCAAAACCTGCCCGCCACTTGTCACACATACATTCATTCTTAGAACGAGGCCCTTTTGATGCGTGGGAAACGTGGCCACATGGCCCCATGCGCCCAACTCCTCCGTGGTTGGGGGCTAGGTTCCCTAACCGTTCTACATTTTTGCACGTTTTATGGAGATGCACGTGTGTGATGAATTTAGGCACGGAAAACTCCCAGAGGCCGGGTTAGACACACAGAGGTGCGATTTGGCGAACCAGAGACAACAAGCTTGAAGGGGAAACTTCCAGGAAGCCTATCTTCTTCAATTTTTGGCCAAACCAGGTGTCGAAAAAGCCCAGCTAGGGGTTTTTGGATGTTCTGGAGCCATTGGAGCCATCTATTTGGCATTTTGAGTATTGTAAAGCACTGATTTTATCACTTTGAGAAAATAATATAAAAGATCCATTGGAAGCTGGACCAGGAGATGTAGCCTAAGAGAGGGGTGAAATCCTTTATCATTTGTTGTGTTATGTGTTTACTGTTCACTATTATTTGCTAGTTATTATCTGCATCTTGAATGTGAAAGTTTCTCTAAATTATGTGTTTTCAAATTGATCCTTTTTCCTAAGCACACTTAATTAAAAACTTGCAAAATATTTCAAGATACAAGCCTTTTTCATTTTTAGATCATGTAGCCCCTCAGACTGTCGATAAGTGTAATTTGCAACCAATTAGACATGTTAAACCATGGTTGGTACAACTAGCCACTGGGACCAAAAGAAAGTTGGCAGAGGCTATACCAGCCTGCCAATTCATCATGGGTGGATTTCCCACCCGAGCGAACCTTAACCTACTTCCCTTGGGATCTTATGACTTGTTGATTGGTATGGACTAGTTGGCTGCTCATAAAACTAAAATGGATTGTTATCATAAAACTTTAGAATGTGTAAACGAAGAAGGGAGAAAGATGACCTTCCAAGGGATTCAAAATCTTGTCTCAGTGAAACAAATATTGGCCCTTCAAATGAAGAAGTATTGCAGAAAAGGGTGTTCCTTATATGAAATACAGGTGTTGGAATTCATTGAAGATGACAAACCAAACCTAGAGGACCACCCCATATTAAGAGAATACAAGGACGTATTCATAGAAGAAGTACCAGGTCTACCTCTGAGAAGGGATATTAACTTCTCAATAGAACTTACACCGAGAGCGGTACCAACATCTAGAACGCCATACAAATTGAGCATGCCAGAGCTTGTTGAGCTCAAGCTACAACTAAAGGAGATGATGGACAAAGGCTACATCCAAACCAGTGTATCTCCATGGGGAGCGCTCATCTTGTTTGTGAAAAAGAAATATGGCACACTCTGAATGTGCATAGATTACAGACAACTCAATAAGGCAACCATAAAGAACAAGTAACCCTTACCAAGAATCAATGACCTGTTCGATGAATTGGGAGGTGCATCCATATTGTCAAAGATCGACGTAATATCTGGCTACCATCACATATGGATTAAGGATGAAGACATCCACAAAACAACCTTCAGGAAGAGGTATGGTCATTATGAATTTGTGGTGGTGCCATTTGGGTTAACCAATGCCCCCTCCACTTTTATGTGCTTGATGAATAATGTACTCAACAAATTTCTAGACAAATTTGTATTGGTTTTCATTGATGATATCCTAATCTACTCCAAGAACAGGGAGGAGCATGAAGAGCATCTTAGACTCATACTTCAAGTACTAAGGGAGCATAAGCTCTACGCTAAGTTTAGCAAGTGCGACTTATTTCAAAAGCAAGTCAACTACTTAGTCCATGTTATATCTAAGGAAGGGGTGGCAGTAGACCCTGACAAATTCAGATCCATTATGGAATGGCCTACCTTGAAATATGTATCCAATATTAGGTTCTTCGTGGGCTTAACAGGATACTATAGAAGGTTCATAAAAGGGTTTTCAAATATTGGTTGTCCAATCACTGCCCTTCAGAAAAAATGGGACTAAATTCTTTTGGATGTCAAAATGTGAAGAAAGATTTCAGGAACTGAAATACCTTCTGACCCATGTCCCCGTGCTAAAGATTTCAGACCCGGGTGATGATTTCCTTGTGTGTATATATGCCTGCAAGGAAGGACTCGGAGGAGTCCTTATGCAAGAAGGATGTGTAATTTTATATACATCTCGGAAATTAAATGAGCATAAGATCAATTTTGTGACCCATGACCTAGAGTTGGCTGCCATAGTACATGCTTTAAAAATGCGGAGACACTACCTCCTGGGTAGAATATTTGTGCTTATGACAGATCATTGTGGATTGAGACACTTGTTTGATCAACCAAAACTCAATGCCAGGAAAGCGATGTGGATGGCTCTCCTAAGTGAATTTGATTTCAAAATAAAACATATAAAAGGAAAGGAAAATAGGGTGGCCGATGCCCTTAGCAGAAGTATACAAACGATTCATCTAGCAGCAGTAAGCACCTACAAAATGGATGTTGGGGAGAGAATTAGAAATGCACAAGATACAGATGCATTGTTTAAGACCGTGACCTCATACCTAAGGAAAGAGCCTACAGGGATGAAGTATGAAGGCTACCAAATGCTCGAGGAAGGGCTGCTGACTTACAGAAACATATTATATATTTCGAGTTGTGACGACTTGAAGAGGTTCATAATGGATGAACTGCATAAGAGACCATATATTGGTCACCTGGGATATCAGAAGATGATCACGACCACTAGGAAACAATTCTATTGGCCTGGGTTAAATAAATACATAGCTAACTATCTAGCTAAGTTCCTAGAATTTTTGTAAGTTAAGGAAAAGCACTGACATCCAACCGAATTATTACAGCCCCTACCAATCCTAGAATGAAAATGGGAAACCATCTCCATGGATTTCATCACTACATTACCAAAGTTGACCAAGAAAAATGATGCCATCATGGTCGTGGTGGAAAAACTGAGTAAGTCTTCCCATTTCATCCCTGTCAAGTCAACTTGCAAGGTAGTAGATATTGCCAACATATTCATGAAGGAGATATTCAAACTGCATGGCATGCCCAAGGAAATTGTATCTGACAGAGATACCAAATTCACTTCAAACTTTTGGAAATCCCTAATGGTCGGTTTCGAGACTAAATTGTTGTTTAGCACAACCTATCACCCTCAAACTGATGGAAAGAAAGAAAGAGTAAACCAAATAGTAATGGACATGCTAAGGATGCATGTAATGCATTAACCTAAGAGGTGGGAAGACTACCTACCATTGGTAGAGTTTGCCTACAACAACGATTATCAGGAATCCTTGAAGATGAGTCTCTTTGAAGCCCTCTATGGTAGATAGTGAAATATCCCAATCAGTTGGGGTAATCCAGTGGATAGAATTACAATAGGACTCGACATGTTGAAAGAAATGGAACAACAATTAGTACAAATAAGGAAAAATCTGAAAATTGCTCAGAACCGACAGAAAAGTTACACCGATAGAAAGAGAACTCCCCGAGAGTTCAAAGCGGGAGACCATCTCTATATCAGAGTTAGACACCGGAAGAGTTCCCTGAGAATGGGAGCCTGTGCCAAGTTGGCACCTCGGTATTATGAACCCTTTTAATTCCTAGATAGAGTGGGACTTGTAGCCTATAGAATAACACTTCCTCCCACCGTAAAGGCGCATAATGTTTTCCATGTTTCATTATTAAATAAATATGTACATGATGCTAACCATATAATTGACTAGTCTATGATCTAGGTGGAACCAGAGGGAGAATTCCTGCCAGAACCCCAATGCATACTAGATAGGAAGGAAACCTCACTCAGGAACTGAACCGTTGCACAGGTCAAGGTGCAATGGAAACACTTTGGCCCAGATGAGGCTACGTGGGAAATGGAAGATGCCATGAGGAAGGCATTTCCGATTTTGTTTACTTCTGTACATGCATATCATGTTGATAGACAAAACATCAAGGGAGATGATTCCTTTAAGGGGGAGGGAATTATAACACCATGTTTCCCACAGTCTGTAAATATAACTATATGGACCAAGGGACTATGGCAAACTTAAAAGTGTGAATGTTTGATTTGATGGACCTTGTGTAGAAGGCCGATGAATGTAAATTTTGATTATTGTAATAGAAAATGTTATGTGTTTCATGATTGATGAGAGAGGGGATGTGATAAGAGAAAGAGAGACCACGATTTCTAATGAAAAAGGTGGTGGAGGGGACCTGGAATGGTTATGTTAACCTCCACTGAACCAGTACCATGCTAGAGTTAATTTTGATCAGATCAGAAGAACCCTCTGACCAGGAATGAATTCCCATCATGATGGTAGGTGGGAAGGGCCTCCTCAAGAATTAATGAGGGATGGGGCAGACTGCCCATCGATATGGATTCCGGACCTGATCATGGATGGGGGGGATTCGAGCCACACACAACCTTGCCGAGGGAGGCAAGAAGGGAAGCATAGTGGAAAGAGGGAGCAACCTGCAAAGAAGTGCAGAGACGGGAGCAGATCTCTCAGGTCCGAGGAAGGATTGAAAGTGAACAAGAAAGTTCTGGTCACAGGGAATAGGGAGACATAGAGATGCAAAGGAGAGTAACCTTCGTCCTTACCTATTACTTTATGGGGAGAAGGAGAGTAGCCTTCGTCCCTAACTTTTGCTGAGATGGAAGTAAGAGATTGAACCTCAGAGCATTGTGGCCTAAGCTCGGGGGTGGCTAGTGATAAATCCATTAGGAGTGACTGAGCCTATGGTTGGGTGGAAACGAGCACCCCTCTCAGCATTCGCTTCACGATTTATGGTTCTGATAAGTGTTTTTATGCCTTGAACTCTAAATTGGAAATAATGGATTGCATGCTTGTTTTTGTATGCCTGTAAATGGTTTTTGCATTGAATGATTAAATTAAGAGTATAATTGCATCCTTAAGAACTTCTACATCTGCTTGATTTCCCTTATGTGCTTGTTAAATTCCTCAAAAGCACCTTCCCAGGGAATTGCATCCTTGTCCTAGAGTCGAGTGAGTACTTCCATGATTGTAGAGGTCGAATTCTCACAATCACTGCAAGGATGAAATCTATTAAGTTCAGGAGTTATAGTTCAGATATGCATAGGCTCTCTGCGAGGCAAGAAGAGACTAAGAACCACCTAAATTATAGACTAAATGAAGGAGCGCAACGCTCTTAATCCTCCAAGACTAAAAAAGCTCAGGAAGGATAGCAAGATTTAGGTACCAAAAGGGAATACCCTTTCGTTTGGTAGGTGAGTGGATGAGATCCGGTTGGAAAGTTTCAAGGTTTGTCACGACCGTCAGATTTGAAGAAGGAGAGAGGGCATTAATGCCTCATCTACTTTAGTTTTCACAAGTTCTCACAATGGAAGAGTCGCAGGTTGGCACGACTAAACTTCCAAAACCAGATTTTGCGATGTGATCTGGATCGTTAGATCGAGGAAGGTCGTGGTCCTTCGATCCGATGTGAATGAATTAACACAAGGGGTACGTGGAAATTAAAAATTCCCTAAGGACCCAGTTGTGGAGGAAAATGGATCTGAGCCGTCAGATATGAAGCACGTGAACCAACAATCGTTGGATTCGGGGAGAGAAGTTCAAATTTGATCGTGGTCGTCCATTAAGGAGGACACATGGCGCAATCTCAACATTTCGCTGACTCGCAAGGCAAGAAGGTCAAAGAGCATAACTGTTTGAACTCACGATATGCAAAATCGTGATTTGATCATGGTCGTCCATTAAGGAGGACATGTGGTGAGATCTCATCATTTGGCTGACTCGCAAGGCAAGGAGGTCAAAAAGCATCATTGTTTGAACTCACGATATGTGAAACCATGATTTGATCGTGGTCGTCCATTAAGGAGGACACATGGCGAGATCTCATCATTTCACTGACTCGCAAGGCAAGAAGGTCAAAGAGCATAACTGTTCGAACTCGCGATATGAGAATTCACGATTTGATCGTGGTCATCCATTAAGGAGGACACGTGGCGAGATCTCAACATTTGACTGACTCGCAGGGTAGAAAAGTCAAAGAGGGAAGTCGTTTGAACTCATGATATGCGAAGTTCCGACGTGCATTGGAGTTAAGCTCTGGGTCATAGTAAATGGTCACATGGATGGAGGCCAAAGGAGGGAGATAACAATTGTTAAGCCCCTTTTCAGAAATTCAGAGTTGGAGGAGTTGGGGCGCCTTGCATTGAAAGTTCTGAAGTCGCAAAACACGACGCATCGTTTAGGTTAAGCCTATGGTCGCGGGTAGTGGTCATGTGGAGGAGGATTTGGGAAGAGCTAGCATGCACTAGTCCCCTGTCGAATTTCGAAGATTGGGAAAGTCAGGGTAACTCACATGTAGAATACCCGATGTACGAAGTCCCAAAATTCCTTTTGGGTAGGTGGGTGATCACAACCCATGGCCGCGTGAGAGAAACTCGTGCCTGGAACTTAATCGCGCAGACCGAGTCACAAAAGGAGCTAATGCCCAACACTCTGATTTTTCACAGTAGGGCGGAGGGGAAGGTCACGTATTCCCTTAAACCTGCACTAAGAAACCGAAAGGTTCTACGTTTAACTATAGAACGAGACCATCCAGTCTTTGAGAATTGTTTGGCTTCAGAATTTGAGATTTTGTCCCTTGAGAAAAGATAAAAACCTTATTCTTCATCGTGGGTCTGTTACACTAGGAGATCTTAGGAGTCATCAACAATGAAAAAGGAAAAGGAGCAACAGGCTTCGAAGGATGAGAAACATTCAATAATTTAGACTTCAAGTGGGGAGGAGGATTTATCCCCTTCTAGTCCTCTCAGGAGGCCCAAGTGGCTATTACATACATTGAAGGATGTTGGTGAGGCCCCTAGAAGTGCAATAAGAGAGCACATGCCTTTGAAGGAGTTTCTAAACTATATGGCGCTTATGAGTAGCATCATTAATGTTGATCCTTAATGTTTTTAGGAAGCAATAGGTCAACAGGTATGGCATGATTCCATGGTAGATAAGTACACCTCTATTATGAGGAATGATGTTTGGGACATAGTGCCAAGGCTGGAGAGGAATTCAATTGTGATTTATAGGTGGATCTACAAGATAAATCATGTTGTAGATGGTAGCATCGAGAAGTTCAAAGAAAGGTTTGTGGCAAGAGGGTTCTCCTAGAAAGAGGGAGTGGACTATGATGAGACATTTTCTCCGGTCGCCAGGTATGCTTCTATTCGAGCTGTTATTTCTATTGCTTCAATTATGAGGTTGAGGATACATCAGATGTATGTGAAAACAACTTTCCTCAATGAGATCATTGAGGAGGAAGTATACAGAGAAAAAACTCAGGTCTTTGAGGTACATGGGAGGGAGTCTCATGTGTGTAGGCTTAAGAAAGCCTTGTACAGACTCAAACATGCACGCAAGGTGTTGTATTCCAGGATTGAAGGATACTTGCATAGTATGGGATTTCCTAAGAGTGAGGTGGATCCTAACTTGTACTTCATACTTTTTGGGGTAGATCCACTCATATTGGTTATGTATGTAGATTATTTGTTTCTCATAGGTGCAGGTTAGCTTATTGCAGGGTGTAAAGCAGATTTATCTACTAAGTTTGAGATGAAGGGAATTGGATTGATGCATTATTTCTTGGGGTTAGAGGTATGTAAAGTATCAGGAGAGATCTTCCTTGGTAAATGGAAGTATGTAGTAGATATATTGAGGAGATTCATGATGGAGGAATATAGACCGATGGCTACACCTATGGTTACCAATCTAAAGAATATTATCACTTCAGATTCATAGTTGGTGGATCCCAGGATATATAGGAAGTTGATAGGGTGCTTAATGTATTTGGTCAACACTAGGCCATATATTTATTTTGTTGTGAACACCTTGAGTTGGTTCATGGTGGATCTGAGGAAGGTGCATTGGATAACAATGAAGCATGTGCTTAGGTACTTGAGAGGTACAATGAAGTATGGATCGAGGTATATTGGAGGAGACATAGTGGAATTGCAAGGATATACAAACTCATATTGGGCAGGGAGTGCAGTAGACTGAAATAGCACCTCAGCGTGTTTCTTCATCTTGGGATTAGTAGTGATTACTTATTTTAGCGGGAAGTAGACTTCTATAGCACTCAATTCAGCAGAGGTAGAGTATATGGCAGCGAGTATGGCTAGTTGTGAAGCCATTTGGCTTCACAAATTGATTACAGGTGTTGGAACAGGGCCATACCCAGGGTTCATCTCCAAGAGTGCACCAACAAGCCCTAACCACTGGCCATTTCGGCAACACCTACGAAGCAGATGCAGTCTCACCCGAAGCAGTTATGAGGGGTTTGTAGGACAGAGATGTCTACAACCAAAGGGAATATCAAGTGGATCTAGCACAAGAACAACACAACATTCATATATCACTTATCACTTAGATCTATTTTGCACATCTACTTATCAGATCTAAAGCAGTAATTCAATCACAATATATCCAAGACAAACACCAAATACCAATCACACACAACACAAAATATACGTGGTTCACCCTCTCTCTAGGGCTATGTCCACAGAACTATGCTATATTATATTGAGGTAAAGAATACAGTTCTTGTCTGCGCTCTTAGCTAGCATATCTCCTTTCTTCTCCTCCCTTTCTCTTCCCTCCCTACTCACCCAGCTCTAGGGTTGATCTTCGCACCCAGTTGAAGATCTTACAATCCAAAATGCTCTCGTACCCAACAATCCTCTCTCTCTATTCAATACTCACTCTCATCAATAATACACTCGATCTACAATAATAACATACCAACCCAAAGCACCAACCCAACCTAGGCCCTTTAGACCTCTATTTATACATTATAATCATTCACCAACATCCTTAGGCCAAAACCTAAGTGTCCAAAACCCTAGATACCAAAACCCCAGGTGTCTAAAACCCTAGGTCAACTTGAACCGTGTTTTCAGGGCTTCACCAAACTGTCTTTCCTTTCTTCTCGCACGGTGCTCCAAAGAATCCAATGGTGGATTTTTCTGTTTGCTGAGTTGTCCACAATCCTTTTTCCTTGATGACTTGTCATTCTTGATCTCCTTTTCCAACGTCTTCCTTTCTCGGGCTTCGCTCCATCTTTTCTTCTTTGTTGCTCACTTCGACCCAATATCAGTTACTGTGCCTTCTGCAAAGTTTGCTTTTTCCCTTTTCTTCATTGTTCTTCACTTCCTTCTATAACCAAGGGCCAACAAGCCCCCAACACTCACCTGTGACTCGTCCCGAGGCACTTCGATCTGACTCTTCTGTTGTACTTTAACTTGGGACTACGCAGTGCAACCTTTGCTTTCTGCTTTATGCTTTCATTTCCTCCTTATGCAGTCTATCTTTTCTGTGTTTGGCACCCAGTTTCAACTACACCTAGTACCTAGACCCTTGATCTATTTGATTTTACCGAGATATGTGAGGCAACTGGTTGTCATAGTACAACTTCAACCGACTCCCATTCACTAATCCTTCCTTCCATTCTCCATTCAACGTCTTCAGTTGCGCAACTCCCCCCTCTGTAACATAAGCGACCTCGTATGGCCCTAGCTAATGTGTTCTAAAATTCCCAGGATGCTTGATGAACTTGATGTCATAAACCAACACTAGATCTCCTTGTTTGAATGCCTTCTTCTTGATGTGTCTGTCATGATAGGCCTTCTCTCTTTCCTTCTGTACTTGTTGATGGAATCCTACAAAGAATCTATCATCCTCAAGTTTGACCAACTACACAAGCCTCTCTTGAACAACTCCAGTATCATCCATACCTGTAAAGGCAACAATTGTCAGACTTGGTACCAAATACTCCATTGGAACAACAACATCAAGACCATAGACCAGCTTAAAAGGGGTCTGGATTGTCATCTTCTTGCAAGTGGTTCTATAGGCCCATAATACTGTTGGTACTCTCAAATCCTAATCATCCCTATTCATGCAACATATCTTGGTTAGTGTTGTTTCCAAAATCTTGTTGAATGCTTCAACTGTCCCATTTTCTTCTGGATGGTACGGTGTGCTCTTCTAATGGTGGACTATGAATTCTTCAGTCAAGGCTTCAACTGTCTTATTGATGAAATGTGTACCTTGATCACTCATGAGGATATTTGGGCATCTAAACCTCGGTATGATGTCATCAAATATGAAGCGTGCAGCTGTAGTTGCACTACAGTCCTTGACTGCTCGAGCTTCGGCCTATCTAGTCAAGTACTCTGTCGCAATGATGATGTACCTTGCTCCTGTACGCTTTCCTGGTGGATTTATAGGTCCAACAAAGTCAATGGCCCATTTCTCAAATGCTTGTAGGGTCAGTTGTGGTGCTAACGGTATTTCATCTCTTCTGTATGGTTTCTTAACCCTTTGGCATACATCACAGGCTCTAGAATAGTCTTTAGCATCTTTGTGTAAGGTAGGCCACCAAAGGCCAGCTCGCATGACCTTCTGTGCAGTTCCTTTCCCTGCATAATGTCCTCCTACGATGCCTTCGTGAGATTCTGCGAGGATCAACGGGTGTTCTGCGTCCATAACACATCTTCGCAATATCTCATCTGGTCCCATCTTGTATAGATGTCCAACTATAAGTGAGAAATCTACAACGCACACTACTAGTTGTTTCTTTTGTGGAATTGTATACTCAATGGGTGCCATTCCTTTTGATAGGAACCATACTATTTCTGCAAAGTGGTCATCGATCTTTCTAATGGCTAGTAGTTGTACATCCGATAGTGCATTCTCTAAACCGGTTGGTTCTTCACCATGTTCCAGCCTTGACAGATGGTCGGGGCCTTTGTTCATTCTCCCTGGTTTTACTATGATCTCAAAATCATATTCTTGAAACAACAGAAGCCATATGCATATTCGCCCCCCCAGCACTGGCTTGTTGACTAGGTACTTAAGCGCGGAGTGATTAGTAAACATTTTAAAGTGTCCTCCCAACAAATAGTGGCGAAATTTCTGCAATGCATACACCATGGCTAATCCCTCTCTTTCAGTAGTGGTATAATTAATCTCAACTGTGGATAGCTTCCTGCTAGCAAAGGCTAACGGGTGGTCAATGTATCCTATTCTCGACTGTACTAATACAACTCCTAAAGTGATGGAATATGCATCGACATGTACATGAAAGTCCTTGGTCCAATCTGGAAAAACCAAAATGGGCACAGTAACCATTTTCTCTTTCAGTGTGTCGAAGCTCTGTTGGCATTCTTCAGTCCAACTAAACTAACAATCCTTCTTCAACATATTTTCCATGGGCACTGTGATATGAGCATATCCCTTAATGAACTTCCTATAGTATCCTGTGTGTCCCAATGTTGTGCGCAACTGTTTAACTGTTGTAGGAGGGGATATATGAACTATAATGGTGATCTTGGATGGATCTACCAATAATCCTTACTTACATACAATATGTTCTAATAAAAATCCAAATGGGGAAAAGAAAATGCACTTCTTTAGATTCAAAGCAATTTGACACTACCTTCATTTATCCAACATTAGCCTTAGACATTCAATGTGATTTTTCAACAAACTAAACACAGTCCAGTCTTTGAAATATGCTTCTAGAAATTTATGCAAGAATTCTTTGAAAGCTTCGACCACCACCCTGGAAAAGATGGTTGGGGAATTCTTCAATCTGAATGGCATCACTATATATTGATAGGACCCCCATTCTATTGCAAATGTGGTCTTGTGGCGATCTTCCTTGGAAATCCAATTCTGATGGTATCCTGAAAAACCATCTGTAAAAGAATATACTTCCTGGCCTCCTACGTTATCTAAAACTTCATCAGTGAATGGTGTAGGGAAGGGGTAATGTAAACAAGCATCGTTCAACTTCCTGATATCTACATAGATCCTGATCTCTCCTGTCTTCTTGTCTTGCACCACCATGGAGCTAATCCACTCTGATTCTTCCATAGGTTCTATAATCCCCGCTTCTAGCATTCTATTAAGCTCAATCTTCACTTTCTCCTTGTATTTAGGGTTTAGTCTATTAGGTCTCTGTTTGACTAGTCTAGCATCTGGCTTTAAGGGGATCCTCATCTCTACCATAGGCCCTTTAATGCACTTCATATCTGTGAAATTGATTGGAAACAAGTCCTAATACTCGTGCAATAACTCAGTAATCTTGTCAATGGTGGAAACATCCCAATAATCTCCAACATTGGCAAGATTCAGTGTCTCCTCTGTTCCAATATTGAGTTTCTTGATCTTGATCGACTGTTCAATAAATGGTAACTCAACTCCTGGCCATTCCACATCTCTCAGGCCTTCTGTTTCAATGATGTTTACTTTCCTAGGATCATCGTCTTCATCCGTATTAATGTTGTAACAACGTTGCAGTTTCTGGAGAGGCAGAGTCCATTCATCCTCTTCCTGTTCTAAGGGAAGGTTGGATACCTCCTCAAATACTTTTCGTCTCACAATCTATAATGCTTGGTCTACTGAAGGTTATTGACTTTCAAATAGGAATGTAGTTATAAAATTATGAGTCATACCTTCCCAATCTTTAGTGATGAGGTGCAGCTCTGCGTGGAGGTACCAGTTGATAGGTAGCGTGTCCAACATTTTGATGAATTTGTGTACCCACTGTTCTTGCGGAATGTCACTCCAGGCCTCTTTGTAGCTTCGCACATGGTCCTTTGGGCAGCTTCGACCTATGTAGCGAACTTCACATCTTTCTACTTGTGCTGAGAATCGCGTTGTCATTAGAGTACGACATTGTGTCCAGTCTATGATATTACTTTTGTGCGTCCCCCACCATCTCGTTGGTGTGGCTTTCAAGGCCTCATCCATTTACAACTACCTCTGTTGTGTTGGTACAATTTCTTCAAATTATGATAAGAAGGATTCTAATGGGTTCAAACCATCAAAGGTGGGTAGGTTACTTACTGTTATGTCGATCCAGCAAACTTCTCTGGTTAATCTAGCACATTGCCTTGTAGATACTTCATACATATTATTCTGCCAATTCTCCAGTACTTCTTCTGAGTCTGATGAGCATGCCCTATCACTTCACCAGCTTAGATTCCCATCGATTGTAGGATTAATGTAATCCTGCTGTCTGGCGGTAAGCTTGTAGATGTTTTATAGTGTATATGCGTAGCCTTCTTCTCTGATGGGTTCTGTGTATCGCTGACCTTCATCGGGATCTAAAGGTGCAATGAACCTAAGGCCATCACCTTCAAAAGTCATATGTCTCTTATTTAAGTCAACAATAGTAGAGTTATTGAAGGCCCAGTAAATTCCCAACAACGCGGGGTAAGGGCAACTGTCATCAACTATTTCAATTGCCTCGAAATATGCAAATGTTCTTACTCCGTCGATGTCCACAGGGACATTCTCCAATTGTCCAAATGGGTTGACAGCTTGTTGATTAGCCATCCTAATCCTGATAGGGTAATAAATCAACTTCGGTTTTCCCATCAGTGTCCAAGATTGCTTCATCGTGACATTGACCTTCAACCCTAGGTCGAGGACCACATAGTCTATCTCATACTCTCCTATTTGAGCATTCAGATGTAATTCCTTATTTGTCCTTATCTTCTTACCAATTTGGTGTACTGCCCTATTCAGTAAGGGGTCTATCTTTCGTTGCTTGTATTGTCTGATTAAATTTTGTAATTCTTGTACAACGCTTTCATCCTGAATCAACTTAATACAAGTATGTAAAAATTCCATGAGATTGCTTACCTCTTTTCCTTCCCTTGGCGAAGCAGATTGATCAAATGCGTGAGGCATTCCATACTCTCTTAATTCTAGTCTTGTCTTTGATGAATAGCCTTGGTCTCCTCTAAATTATTTTCTTGCTTCCTCAAATATTTGTCTTTATTTCTTTGCATCGAAGGCTTGGGTCTTCTCTTCATATTTTCTAATTCCTGAATATTCTGTAACCTTCCCTTGGATCAGCCTATCTTCTCCTATAACAACACCTCCTCTGGTTATAACAACGACTCTAGGGTCTCCTCCGTGAGGTTCATCATAGATCAGTTTCACTTGCGGGTTCTACTGAGGTCCTTGTCTTTCCTGAATCTTAGCTAGAATCATAGGACAATTTTCTATAACATGGTCAAACGAGCTGCAGTAGCTGCAAGTGGTATAAGGGTTATGACAATCCCTTACAAGGTGTTCTGGTTGTGCACAGTTATAACAGACGATCAGTCCTCGGCCTCGACCCATTCCTCCTCCTCGTCCTCTTCCTCTGAATCCACCGCGAGGATTGAAGTTTCCTCTCCCATGAGAGTTGTACTGCATAGCGTTTCCTTCTTGCTATACTTCACCTTGGATCTTATATATGTCTCTTAACCTTTTGTACATGAGATCATAAGCCCTACAATACCTATCATCATGCCCTACAGACTTACATAATGTACAATACAATTTTTTAGGTGTATGAACATACTTTTTCATGTAGTAACACTCACCAGTACGATGTCTATTTCTGCATACCTCGCACCAGGGTAAGGTGACTTGCTTCAAAGGGCTCGGGGCTCTAGAAGCCAAGTATTTGTTGAATAGAGGGCAATGTTCCTTGTCATGGCCTTCTGATCAGTATTTGACACACTGATCCAGATTTATGTAGGAACACAATGAAATACAGAAATACACATAAACGCAGAGATGCAGCGGAATAAGACTTCATTTCATTAATAACAAGTGACTGAAATATGCTTACAGACATAATGGAAATAAACTAGCTAGGGCGTTGGAAGCTTATCTCTGAGAAGAGATGTGGCTGCTACTCGCATCCGTGAGAAGATGATTACAATGAGGATCTAGAGGCCTTTTTACAATAGATGAGAATTCCAAAAGTCATAGACATCCAAAAACCTAGCCCTAGGAGATGAAACGCCAAAAGTCATGTGGGCCCCGTTTGGGTAAGTTAGTACATCAACTTCCTGGGGTCATAACTTTTGCACACAATCTTCGTTTTAGGCATGTAATAGCTCGTTGGAAAGGTATCGTCAAGGAGATTCATTTTGGGGGCTCAATCATGCCTTTGGATATCATTGAGAACCTCGATCTCAAAAAACCTTCATTTAGGCCCTCAAAATGGCCCCGGAAGTTAAAACCTGCTAAAAATAGTAAATTGCCAAAATTGCCAGAAAATTGTTTTGAGCCAGTCAGAAAAGGTGGGTGGCCACCGATATCCACCTGGATCACACACCAGATGTCTTCTCTTTTATCTTTTCCCTTGTCTTTCTTCATATCTTCGACTTGCAGAGACAAACTAGTTAGCTGACTCAGGATCTGACTCATACCTGAGTTGGATTCTCGCATAGGGGCCGATTCAAGCTTCATGGTGATCTCCAACGCCTCAGCCTGCGAAGCAATATTCTGTTGCATCAGGGGAACTTTGATGTGTGGTAAGAGGGAAACAATGAACCATTCTTTTTTTTGTTCATCTGGGATTTGAAAAGTTAATCGGCCTGTCAAGGTTTTGAATCTTTGATCGAATTCCCACACAGGTTCGACCACCTTCTGCTTGATCTCTTTCATCTCTGTGATACATTGTGACTCCAAATTAGGTTTCTTGAACTCTTCAATCAATGCGTTCTTGATATGATTCAACATCTTAGGCTATGCAAGTGCTTGGACAAGTTTCATGTACCAACTCAGTGCACGATCTCCGAGAGTTGTACTAAACTAGGTTCTTTTGACAGCTTCATCTGTGACATTTTTAATGTTCCATACAGCTTCACAGAGGAAGCAGTGCTGGTCTAGATCTTTAGATCCATCTCCCCTAAAGATAGGAAATCTTATCTCATCTACCATATATCTTCCTAGGGTTCTTGACTGAATATGTGGTGGGCTACTATGGACAATGCTCTGGATGCTCTGGTGACTGGGATTACTCTGGTTGCTTAATATTGAATCAACAGGAAGGATAATAGTACTTACTTCAATGGTCTACGTGGTTTCTGAGCCTTCAGATCCTCCTCAACGAAGCTCTTCAACTTGTCCTTCCTCTGTCCTGGTGGGTTTTGAATGTTCTTCGTCCATCATATATGATTCTTCTCCACTGTAGAAACCCTCCTCCCTGTAGTTCTGCTTAAATAGGTTTGCAGGGTGGACTTCTCGGAACACTCTCCCACTGCGCATATATCCAGATTTTGTTTCATTGTCGCTGTCTGAATTTTTGAACATTATCCTTTTTGGATCCAACCAATCTATTGTATCTTCAAGATGTTCTTCTCATGAAACATTATCTTGAGTCTTAGCTTCAAGAATTGTAAAATTTTTCCTATGGGTCCCTTAAAGAAATATCTCTCAGCTTGGCTGTATGACTCTACCTTGTCAACAACAAACTCTGTTATGTACCCTTCAATGGTACTATCGAACCAATGATCTACTGCTCTTGATACGACGTTATCAGTTTTGTTGGCCTTCTTGATCAACTCCGATGTCCAGACCACAGGAAGTCTAGATCGGATCTCGAACTAGGTATCGGCTAATCTAGCTAGCCACTCATATAGCTCTTGATAGATTCCTCCAAAGAATATCTCATGTATATCAGTAAAAATATGCTTCTCCAACCAGTCCTCTGAGTTAATATTAGGGTTCTTGTTCTGGGCTTCAGTGAAGTCCTTTTCTTGATCTTCTATCTACTTTTGATTTTTTGTCTTCGATGGAAACCACCTTGACATCCCCTTAAAAATATTCCAATCCCGGTAACGAAACCATTTTTTGGCACAGGGGCAGACCCAAGGTTCATCTCTAAAAGCACACCAACAAGCCCTAACTATTGCCCCTTTTGGAAACACTTACAAAGTAGATGCAGTCTCATTCAAAGCAGTTATGAGGGGGTTGCAGGACAAATATGTCTACAACCAAAGGGAATATCAAGTGGATCTAGCACAAGAACAACACAACATTCATATATCACTTATCACTTAGATCTATTATGCACATCTACTTATCAGATCTAAAGCAATAATGCAATCACAGTATATCCAAGACAAACACCAAATACCAATCACACACAACACAAAATATACATGGTTCACCCTCTCTCTAGGGATACGTCCACATAACCATGCTATATTATATTGAGGTAAAGCATACAGTTCTTGTCTGCGCTCTTAGCTATCATAACTCCTTTCTTCTCCTCCCTTTCTCTTCCCTCCCTACGCACCCAGCTGCAGGGTTGATCTTTGCACCTAGATGAAGATCTTACAATCCAAAATGCTCTCGTACCCAACACTTCTCTCTCTTTATTCAATACTCACTCTCATCAATAATACACTCGATCTACAATAATAACATACCAACCCAAAGCACCAAACCAACCTAGTCCCTTTAGACCTCTATTTATACATTATAATCATTCATCGACATCCTTAGGCCGAAACCTAAGTGTTCAAAACCCTAGGTGTCTAAAACCCTAGGTAAACTTGACCTGTGTTTTTAGGGCTTTGCCAGCCTGTCTTTCCTTTCTTCTCGTGTGGTGCTCCAAAGCATCCAATGGTGGATTTTTCCGCTTGCTGAGTTGTCCACAATCCTTCTTCCTTGCTGACTTGTCATTCTCGATCTCCTTTTCCAACGACTTGATTTCTCGGGCTTCGCTCCATATTTTCTTCTCTTTTTCTCACTTTGACCCAGTATCAGTTACTATGCCTTCCGCAAAGTTCTCTTTTTCCCTTTTCTTCCTTTTTCTTCACTTCCTTCTATAACTAAGGGCCAACAACAGGTTTATTTGGTCATGAGTTGGATCCTATGGTGATATATTGCGATAATCAGAGTTGTATCAAACTCTCAGAGAATCCAATATTCCATGATAGGTCCAAGCATATTGAGATTATATACCACTTCATTTGGGATAGAATCTAGAAGGGAGAAATTAAGCTTCAACATATTTCCATAGATGAGCAGGTTGCAGATATTCTTACCAAACCCTTGGTGAAAGGGAAGTTTGCCTACTTCAGAGATAAACTTGGAGTGATGCATAATACCTTCCTCACTAAGAGGGAGTATTGATGCATGGTAACATCCAACATGTATTTTCACACAAATATATGTGTCTAGACATGTGGAAATTGTACAAGTCCTTCTATCCTTGACTTTACTTTAACTAAAGGAATTATGAAAGTAAAGTGCTTTTAATTAGTAAGTTGAGTTTTATTTAAGGGCATGTTTTAATTAACGTTAGTGAATTAAATAATAGTCGTTGATCTCAAGTGAGGTGAGAAGTAATCTCAACCGTCAATCACTTTGAAGATTAGGGTTAAGTCATAACCCAATCTTATAAAAGAAAGGTTAGGGTGAAGGAGGAAGACACATGATACACTTTACTTTGTTAGATTGATTGAGAGATATTGATTTGAGATAGAGAGAGTTGGATCACAAAGGACTATGATTCAAGGAGATCTTGGATAGGTGGAGAATGACTTCCATTTAGATATCTAGACTAAAGGGAGAGAGAGAACAACCATACAACATAAGGATCAACCGCCACGAAACAATGCAGGTATTTTGGAATAATTATGCATTCAACGTGGGTTTGATCTTTGCAGTCATGTGGATTGCACATGATAGCATCGATATCATCATAGCAATCATGTTGTTTCCGTACATGATTGTATAACAGGTTTGGCAACACATCAAGCTAGTTAGGTTTTTGATGTACTCCGTCGTTTTTCTCTTTAGGCCATTTTCCCAGTAAGGGATCCCTTGTAATCTTTGAAGTTATTTGAATGATAAGATTAGTTTATGGCCATAATATATATGTGTATTTTTCATGATATTTTTGGTTTCCAGTATTTTTTCCACTATCTTTATTTGAGTTGAATATTCTAGCAGCGTATGTTTGTTTGTGAGTTGTTATTCTGATTTGCACTAAGGAAATCACTAGATAACAAAGTACATAGGTTCCAGAGTAAGGGATTTCAACAGTAAATCCCTTGATATTAATATATCTTGGTGTTTTTATTCCCATGAAGGTTTTCTCTAGTTGTAAATATTGTCTATGTGGAATCACTGTGAATTTTGTGTTTGTTGTGGATGTATAACAATGAATTTACACTCAACAATTGTTGCATAAAATTTGTTGACTTATGAGAGGAATTTTTTATTTTGCCTTAGTTTATAGAGTTATCTCTATTGAAGGAATTCCACATGTTGACCCTTCCTTTGACCAGTTGGTTGAGTCAAACTAATCAACAAATAAAATTTGGTATAGGATCATTTTCTTTTGTTAGTAGAGTCACGATAGAAATGTTTGGGTGGTAAACACTAGAAGCTGGTAATAAGCAAGCGAAGAATCATTATGGAAATAAGTAGAAACCATAAAAAAATGTAGTCTGTACATAAATAATTTTTGGTAGGCAAAGAAGAACAAGTAATCATAGAAATGGAAGAAGAATTTGGGCCTCCCCATGCAAGATTAAGGAGAGTGAAGCATGAATTCATGTCTCCCAGATGAGATATGCAACAAAAATTGTCTCTACTCCAATGAATGGTAAGTACAATGAGTTCATTGGTTATTCCAAACTCGACAAGTGTGGTTTTATGACCTCCATATGAAGTTGGTTCATATTCCAATAGTATGATAATATCTTTCAGTACATTCCTAGATGTAAATGGTTCAACTGTCATATTTCATACCTAGTTTGAGAAATTGTGAGCTCGAAAAGAAACACAACTCAAAATATAAACCCATTTCAATCATAATTTGACACACAACATCATTTTCAGATGGAGACAAAAATAAAAATTAAACCATTTGATGAAGCACTTATGATGCAAATTTAGATGATTGGTTGCTTCAACTTGAAGTGTACTTCACTATCTAAGGATTTTAAGACTCATAGAAGGAACTTTGAGGTGCTTAGTTGAGTATGTATCTATTATGAGTTAATAGTCTCCTAACGATGAACCTTTCATTGAGTTTTAAACATTGAAAACAAAATTTGATTTATTATAGTATATCCTCGAAACTATAATACTTATAATGTTTCCAAGATTATCTACTATGGTTATGATTAAAAACCATG
Organism: Picea engelmannii; assembly: GCA_009831015.1. Classification (NCBI taxonomy): domain Eukaryota; kingdom Viridiplantae; phylum Streptophyta; class Pinopsida; order Pinales; family Pinaceae; genus Picea; species Picea engelmannii. The sequence continues at coordinate 446,556 of ML795463.1, forward strand.
AAAGAGAAAGGAAACAAATATGTGACAAAGAATACATCCATACACATAAATTCCCTCATGATGAAATTAGGGTTTCAATCCCAATAATAAAAATAATAGAAAAGGGAAGGGAAACTTGAGTTATCCAATTGTGATCATTGACATAAGATATGTAAAGGAGGGAAGAGTAACAAGTGCATATTACACACAATATTAGTTCTACAACCTATTGTAATTAAGGAAAAGAAAATGAGACTTAAATATAAAAGGATATTTATAAGGGATAAAAATAATGAGTAATGGAACTACTAATGTCTTTTAACCAATTCATGAAATTGAGCAATAAACTAAGTGCTGAAATGGAATAGATAAATGAGGCAAATAGTTCCATAATAATACACTACATTCATCATTTAATATCATTCAAATAATTTTCTAACTATCAAAGTCAAAAGGTGTGTGTGAGAGAGAATGAACTTGCAAATGTCACAATATTTAATCACCAGTAAGCTAAGGAAAAGTAAGAGATAATACCTATGTGAAGGCTAGATATGTGGAGGCAAAGGAAAATTGAAAGAAGGGTACCTCTAGGGACGGTGCAACCAACAACTAATATTTCCTTTATGTAAATTCTAATTACTTATTCGAGGATATATTGGCACATTAAATTTATTTTTATGATCAACACTTTGAACCCAACACAAAAATAAGAATGTTGCCAAATCAAACAATGGGAATTTTTAGTGCACTTGCAAGAATTAGGTTATAATAATTTTTGTATTTATGATGAGTAGGCATCGATTGTGAGATAATAGTATACTCATGATAAACCATACATTTATTTTGAAACATTGAGCATAAAAATCAATCTATTGCAATATCTCCTCAAATCCATAATACTTTTAATGTGTCCAAGAAAGGCAAGGGGAAGTAGGAAGGGAGAAAATCAAACATTGTCTATAAACATTATGGAAAGAGTGAAAATGATGACGAGAAGTGTTGTGAAAACCAAGGGAGTGAGGAATTTATTACTACTTGACACTAAGAATGATGATCAATAAGTTGACAATTATGATTAAGTAGATGGGAACTTTTTGCTCATGGTGAAGCCACAACCCAAACCTGGGGAAAAATAAAGAAACAATTCCATGTCAAGATGTATATCAAGAAGACGTTGGTCAAGGCTATCTTATACAAAGGTATTCTAAAGAACCTCATTTAAGAGACATTGGTGAGAAAGTTGGGTTTGGCCACTCAATATCCCCTGTCTCCATATCCATTGGGGTGGCTGCACAAGGATGCAAAGTTTGTTGTTAAGAAGCATTATACGTTTAAAGTTGTCAAATTAGTTTCCTTTATTGATGAGATCAAATGTGATGTGGTATCATTAGATGTATGCGAATTTTGTTTTCCCCTTAATTTTCATGATAGGAGGAGGTGGTAACATGAAAAAAAGAATGGTATTAGTTAATACAACTCACAAATGAGGATAGAGGAAGAAATTCAATTGGAAAAGACAAATCAATGAACTACTCGATATGAGAACCCCATTTTTTAGGATAAAATGCAATGAAGGGATTGCATATAGACAACTAGGGAGTATTGATCACATGATGGATATTAATGACAACTGGCCATAACTATCTATCATAGGTTTTTGACTTGGGCTTTGTTCCTTTGGGCTATTTATTATAAATATGTATGAGGACACTAGGAAAAGGGTCCAATAATCAATTTTATAGATCTTACATGGAGTGTGTCTAGAGATGTACCCATTTTTTTTGGTTATAGTGTATGGACAAGTTATGTGATCACAATGATGTATGTTTTGATTATTAAGTTTAATGTATATGCCTCTTATCCTATCCATTTTAAAACTTCTTGTGCATTAAGATGATTTTTATTTCCTTTTATTTAGTCATGTATTATTGTGAGTGAGATATAATTGCAAATACATGCTCTCATTATTGTTGTTGTGGATGGAATATAAATGCTAATGGATAGGGATATTGGTTATGGTTGTTATTTTTACTGGTAATTACCCTACATGATTTAAGTCTTCTTAATAATCAACTTGGGTGATACTTGTAGCTATGGATTTAAGAATTTAGTACTCACAAACACCTACCCACCAGGGATTCTATAGTGTGGACTATTTGTATTCCATGCCAATGCATGACCCACCTAGTGATGGAATCAATATCTCTCTACCATCCTTTTTTGATAGACCACCTTCATTGATTCCCCTTACCTTATTTTAGATACCTATTAGAAATGTATATTTCTTAGGTAGGGTTATTTTCACCTCTCTTCTCATGTCCTTTGACCCTTGGTTGTTGATTTGGTTCACTTTGAACCTTAAGGGAACTAATTTGGGGTGTTCCTTAATTTATGGGTCTAGTTTAGGGTGCAAACCCATGATTGGGTCCATAGTTACTGAGGATGGTTTATTATAGATCCAAATAAAATCAAATCCATTTGGATTATATATTTATAGGGTCAAATGGGTCAATTATTCCTTAACCTTTATCAATTTCAAATCACTAAGTGAACCATAAATTTCTTGGATATACTACCAATGTGTCTAGTAGCTTGCTAAAAAAAGATCCTATATTTGAGGAAAAACCCATGGTACAGTCTTTGAAACTTGTAATATGAGTTAAAACTCCATTATTTGACTTTTTCATACATGCGATTCTCTCCAATGGTTAGTTTAATATTCATCTATAACTTTCCATTGCCTATTTATACCAATCAATTCCTCTTTGTAATATTTCTCTTGAAGTATTCAGTTCCCCTCTCTAAATATCATTATCTTGCAAGTACACACTCAATTTGGTATCAAGTATTGATCTACCTTCCTAATTCTTATTCATGCTCTTTTTCTACTTGTACTTTTATTATCCAATACCTTATAATGTATCTCTTTTTGTTAGTTTATGTGTAACCTTGAAGGCTTGTTGTTTCATCCTAGGGACTCTTCAAAGTCCTAGTCCTCTCTCATACCTCAGAAAGTTCAACCCTAACATGTCAAGAGAGGTTCCAACATAGCAAGGGAAAGTGAAGTAAATTGTTCCAATGGAACTTTGGGTCACCATTCATTGTTTCATTTTTATACCATTATTGTGGTAGATCTAGTGTTGTTATTGCATTGCATTGCAATGGAGATCGATTCCAAACTATTTTATAGGGATATTGAGTTGTGTGTGGAGATTCATTTAGCAGGTTGAAAAATCTTGTAGAGTCCTAACACAACTCTCACATTCAGCCAAAAAATATATGAAACCCATAACAACACTCATCGAGGCGAGTTCTTTCCATTTTCCCTCTCTTTCATTTCCAAAACTTAATTTAATTAACTCACAGAAAGAAATTGGGAAATAACCCTAGGTTAACTTGATTCCCCTTGTTAATTTATTGTTAATTACTTGTTGGAAACAACGATTAACCTATAGTGATAAATAAATAATTAATATTAAAACCTTAATTTATTTTGAGGCCTTTCTCCATTCTATTTTCGTCCTCACCCCTATAGTTTCTTAGTTTCACCCTAAAACTAAGTGGCAACTCAAATCTCTCTTTCCTCCTTATGGAATCATGGATATATTCTCACACTATATTTTTTTGACTCCAATGGGGAGTTCCTATCAACCCTTCCCTCTCTTAAGTGAATATTCCTCTTCTTTTCTATGTTCATCCCATGAATTCAACATAGGAAGTATTGTATCATTTTCTACAAGGGAGGGAAGGTTCCCCTTCTCCTTATTCCATTCTTTTCCAAGTTACTTCTATAGGTAATTGCCTCCCTCTATTTCTACCTTCCCACAATGGATGTAATATATGTTATCACAACTAACATGAGAAGTTATGTGGATTCACATGATCCTTCCTCCTAACTCAATTGTTCTTCATGTGTTCAAGTTGTAGAGCCAAAATTCTCTTAGGGCCTTAATTTATCATAGGGACATTACATGTTCCCACCTAGTCTTTTTTCTTGTATTGAATCTCACTTCTATTTTTAGGAGAGCCCTTCCTCTCAAACCGATGAGTATTATCTTTTGAGAGAATATTTCATGTCATCTCTAACAGAACATCCTATTCAGTGGATGTCTCTTATCCCTATCTCACCCTAAATGGTCCCTCTACTTGATAGCTCTAGTTGAAGTAAGTCTTATGTCTTTCCTTCAATTTTCTCTCTATCCTTTATATATTTGAGTATTGGTACTTCCATGACAATTTCAAAAAACTTACCTCAAACTCTTTTTCAAACCAAGTATACATAAAAATCATGAGTAAAAACATCAATACTTTTCAAATATTAGCGAAGGGAATCTCAATTCCCTACCTCAAGTTTGTCAATTTCCAATAGGATTCCCTCCTCATACAAGTATTCGTACAAAATATGTCCCAAGAGTACACCAAGTTTCTATACCAACTTTTGGACAATCAATAATACAAGTACACATCCATTGAACACTCCCCAAAATCCAAGCACACATCTCAACCTTTCCCTAAGGATGATCATACATATCAACTATCTCCTATCCATCGAGACAAACCTCAAGATGGTTGGTCGACTAGTCAATACCTCACCTTCAAGCTTCTTAATCTTATCCTCGATATCTTTAGATTTCTTCCAACAAGCCTTCTCAACATGTCCCATATTTCCATAGTACTAACATGTCTTCTTATTCTTACCTTTATTATAGTAATCATGCTTCTTTTTCTTAGTTTGGTTGATACAATCATTTTATCAAGGTAGCCTCCATAATGTTTCTCCCAATAGAATCCTCAACCTATTTCTCTATAGTTCTATTGACATTTACCCTTAAGGAGATGGATTTTTTTCTTATTCTCAATTTTACCTTCATCAACCAATTTTTCATGTACCTTGATAAAAAAACTACAAAAAGAATTAAAGATATAGTCGTTATCGTCTTCTTTTATAGAATCCAAACTAACATACAATTTGAACATAAACATCATAATATGTCTTCAAATTTATCAACATCAATTCTATAAGCTAACTTCCTTTTTCTTTTTAAATTCATTTCCACATTTACCAAGTTTTAATTGAAGATCCTTCACACAAGCTAAATAGTCTTCAATATTTTCAAAGAAGAGAGGATTGAGAGAGATCAATTCTTTCTCAATCTGCATAGCCTAACTTTTGTCGATCTTGTCAAACAAATTCTTCAACTTCTTCCATACTTGATTTAGGCAATCAATCCCACTTGTATGAAAGTGAATCTCCATATATATGTAGGTCGTCATAATTCCTATAGCATTTTCCTTCTTTCGTTTATTGATGAACTTCTCATGTTCATCCTTAGGGTATTTAACTATAGTTTTTGTAAGATGCCAAAACAATTTACTCTTCAATATAATTTCCATATCTGATGCCCATATGGCATAGTTGTGGTAATTCAAGACCACATATTCCCTCTTATAACTCATAATCACTCTACAAATCCCTAAACCAATATGTAGGTTGAAACAAATCCAATATTCTAGTGAGATCTAACCCGGTGGGAGTGCATATTCAAGCAACAATCTCCAAAGTGACTTGTAGACAACATGTCATACCTTAAATGAATAATTTTGATACCATGTTTTGAGAACCACATAATTGCAAAAGTGAATAAAAATGAATTACAAGAAGAGGTGGTGTTGATAAACACTACTATAGAATTGAAGCACAAGTGGGCATATATTATAAAATGGAATGAATAAAAAACATACCAAATATGTAGTGCCCCATCTGTTTAGACTTGTTTGACAAATTGAACTTTATTATTTGAGGGAGTTTTGTTTACAAAATGACCCGTTTTATTGACTTATTTTATTATCATAAACTCAGACTCTTTAAATATTTTAATTGGTTTTTAAATTGATGTAATGGTAATTTTGAATGAATTTTATTTAAATGTTCATATGAAATATGGATGGATAAAATGCACACTAATATGATGTACTTGACATTATCATTTCATATGATTATGATACATCAAAATGGATATACTTGAGGTGCAATTATTTTCATATGCTATTGATGGTATTCCCAGTGTGATAGGGAAGTCATAGGTATACATTGAGGTGGGAGTGCGTCAACATTGTATGGACTCCAGATTGAGTCAGGATATGTTATGTGATTTATGATATGATTTAATTTATGATTATGGAACAACAATATGCATTGATTTAACTGTGTTCAGGCACATGCTATGTGCTTGTTGATCAATCCATAAATGAATAAATGGGGTTTTATGAAAGTGTACATGGTATCATCAAGAGAGGAGGAACAACATTTATGTTTCCCCTACTATCACTCCTTTTCTGTGACCTAGGTTGAAGATCTTGTGATGCTTTTACTTAGAGGTTCCACATTGTTGTGACAGTAGGCCATGAATTTGGTCACTCGTGAGGTTTAGCTTATGGGTGCACAATAAGGAGGCACCCTAATGTTGAATGGTTATCGTAATACTTAACGTTCTATTGGTGATTGTTCAATAGTTTGGTCTATTGAAGAATGTTCAAGATCTGGGGACTTCCTCTTGATTTTGAAGCTTCACTTTTCTCTCATTTTTCTAGATTGGTGCCTTTCATACAACCTGTAACATTCTGGTTCTAACCCTTATGAACTATAATGTATTATGTAAATTGTGACTTAGGCTGGTGAGTCGGTAAAGTCGAAAAGGGGCCAGAGTGTCCAAGAAATGTAACTCTTCATATACATTAATAAAATACACCGTTGGTTTCAAGACCGACAAGGAAAAAAGAGATAGAGGGCTATGATTCCACGAGAGAGGGGGCTTGAGGGGATAAATATTTTTATTATTATTTTATTTTACCCATAATTGATTTTATGGAGAAAATGGGTTACATGAGCTTCTTGGGGGAGGCCATGTGGTTCTTGATTTCCAAGTAATTATATAAACCCATATTTGGTTTGGGTGGGGTTCACTTGTTCTTATTCATTCATTGTTACACCTTTCCCACTCTTCATTTTTTGGAGCCTCACTCTTGCTGCATTCGTATGCTCTTGGTCTGAGCATGGATATGAATGGTTGCGTGAGGGTGGATTGGGGTGAATTTAGGGGATCGTTCTTCCCCTGTTTCATCTTTTTCTCCCTTGTTCTTATTCCTCTTCACTCACTGCTGCTAGTTCTTGTGCTCTTGGGATGAGCATGGAAACGAATGGAAGGAAGAGGAGAGCCATCGTTGAATGGATGTAATGATTTATTGATCATTCTAGGAGGGAATGGATGCCTCTGTGCATGAGCCTGATGGTAGTTCAGATGGAACTGTCCACATATTAGATTCATTGGAGTTTCCAGTAGAGAGATTTCCTGACTAGTAGCACTAGAGCCCTGGAGAGAAATGGAACAACTTCAGGGACTGCATGGCAAAGAAAGGTGTTCATTTCTTGGGGTTGTGCAGGCCGAGGGGAAAAGAGAGATGTAAATTAGGATTTGTTGTGAGGTTGGGAAACCTGAGAGCTACTTAGCCAACTGTTGTGTGTTTAGACTTGGCCTAGGACTCGTCGTTGTGGATTCATAGACCTGGCTTGAGGGTGACCTGTTGTTGAGAGTAAATGAACAACAATGTCTATGGTTGGGAGGAATGTCCTTGGTCTATAGCCAGTTGGTGAACATTTACTTGCAAAGATAAGTGCTCTCTATGTTTTTTGTGTAATGTTTATTCCTTTTTTGTATTTAATTATCTATGAGATATGTATTTTTAATGTTCCTATCTGCTGGCTATTTGTTGTGCATGGCACATTGTTTATCTCTTTTATGTTGTGGCATGGATATTGTCTTATGCATGTGGTGTGCATGCTTCTAACATTGTTGATAAGTCCTTTGTTTTCGAGATAAGATCATAGAACTAATTCTTGGGACTGCAGCGTGCCCCACCTGCTGGTGGCTGGGTGTGTTGTAGTCAGATTATGTGGCGTAGTCCGACTTGTGGGTGGTCAGGTATGTTACAGATTGGTATCAAAGATTTTGGTTGAAAACCGAGCCAATATGGGATATGTATGTTGGTCTGAGTCTCGTGGTTGAGATAGAATTATGACCTTGAAGTTGAAAAGATCAGGGGGAATGGCATTGCAGAATCTACGTAGGAGCTAGAACGTCAGAGATCCTTTGTAAGGGTTCGAAGGATCGTGACCGTCCCTTTCGAATTCAGGAGTGATCACCACTATGGGATCAAGAGAGATCTGGGATCATTGGATTGGAGGGCATGTGAACAAGGGTCGTCCGATTAAGGCAAAGCAAAGGTTAAGTCACAACCGTCAGATCTCATTGGAGAGAAATCGATGGTGGGGAGGCATTGTGAGGATCGGGGAGAAAATTAAAGTTTCTATAAGTTGTGAGCCTGAAATCACTCAGGATCGTTGATCTTGGTAGATCAACAGATCAATGGTAGATATTGATCTCACTACGAATGAGCATATTCATATTGCAGGGATCGGGAAGGAAATTAAAGCGCGAGCAAGTTGTGAGCCCGCAATATCTTAGAATCGTTGATCTTGCTAGATAAACATATCAACGGTGGATATCGATCCCACTACAAACTAACATATTCTCTTTGCGGAGATCGGCAATGAAATTAAAGAGTGAGCAAGTTGAGTCTCCACAATCACTCATGGTCATTTATCTTCAAGCAAGAGAAACATGTCGACATATTGGCCAGTTCAGGAATTTGGAGTTCGGGAGAATTGGAGTGTGCTGATGTGAAATCTCCTGAAGTCCCAAAGTTTGGAGTTAATCTGGATTGTCCATTAAGGGAGACACGTGTCAGAAGATTGGTCAGTTTAGGAATTTAGAGTTCGGGAGAATTGGAATGTGTTGATGTGAAATCTCCCGAAGTCCCGAAGTCCATTGACCATTGGATAGAGCAGTGGGTTTAAGGAGTTTTGAGGACCATGAGATCTGTGCATGGGTGATTGTGAATCATAGATATCACAATGGTTCAGGAGTTCAGTGTTCGGGAGGAACAAATTTTTCTAAGGATAAATCTTTCGAATCCCAGAATTTCGAAGTGACGTGGCTCGCTAACGTCACCTGGGATGACATGGACACATGGGATGCGTGCCACATGTTAGTGAATTTTGAATCTATGGAATATTGAAATTTCAGTTAGAACATGACACATGTCACCCGCCTGATTAGGCCACATGTCTGCTTCTAGTAATTCACCATGTGGCGACAGATCGTCCAGTCCAGAGACTGGGCACTCTAGAGGAAAAAGATTTGACAATTTGCATTGGTTCGAGAACTCCCAAAGGACCAAAGGCCAGAGTATATATCGATTGTTTCCCCCAGAAGACACGCGACAATATATATCGTAGTCCAAAGACTTGGTACTCCGGGGATTTTCAAGTCTCTACAAGTGAAATGTGTCGAAGCCTGAAGTCACGAAGGCATGCAGTCCATTGATTTAGGATCCCTTAGGGACATTTCTCAACCATTAGATCAAAAAGTGAAAGGATGGCGTAAGAAATTCGATAGATATCACTCCAGGGAGTTGAGTGAATTGAGATTTGAAATGTCCCGGAGTATCAAATTCACGCGGTCCGTTGATCTAATACTCTCCAAGAGTTCTTGTGATTGTTGGATCCAATAGAGGGAGCAGAGGTAAGTACTTCAGAGGATTGACACTCCGGGGAAGTGGAAGACTCGGGAATGGAAATACCCCAGAGCACTAAATTTATGAATTGGTTGAGCGTCGTCCATCTCAACGCTTGATTAAGTCGTATCCATTGATATCGTTGAAGCCTCCAGATGAGGGCAGGACCATCCATTGGGTGGGAGATTAAATCTCGACCATCTGTTTTTGCTAGTGGAGTTATTAAAGGCTTCGACAAAGTGCAACTTCGGGGAAAACATAAGTTGATAGGGAAAAACAGTTGAAGGCTGAAGTCCGGAGGACTTGGTCCCAACGCTGGTCTCATGCTAAGGTACTTGTAATTTTAATTGATATAATTTTTCTTCATAAATTAAACAGAAAAGGTACTTGTAAATTTAATGGACAATTTTTGTATAATATGTATAATTCTAACCAGATCATTGCTTGCAGGTTTGTCAGGATTAGAGGTATACCCAGATGAATTAAAGAATAGGATAAGATGTTAGGGTCATGGAGGCATGAAATTTCTTACAGAATTTCGATGAGGTACTACAAAATAAAGAATCCTCACATAGGATATGAAGCTAGCAGGTTAAAAATGTCATTGAAGAGCATAGAAGGAAAGAAAAAAAAAGTAAGGCTCCATAGCCTTGAAGGTAGAAATGTGTAGGCAGTTGCAAAGCTTAAGTGTGAAAGAAATCCACTTCTAATATCAGAGTTCGCAGTGGAAGCAGGATGCCAATGTAGGGGAATTGGAATGCTCTCTCACTTGAAAAGTGGCACTGAATGAACATGGATTTCCATTGGGGAATGGTACTAAGTGGGAAAGAATGGCCAAGTGGAACACGGATAGAAAGTATTTGGACTAGGGAACCACAATGCATATGAGAAGAATGGGAGCACACAGAGTAGCAAGGATCTGAAGTAGTTCAAGGACAACCAACTACAACATAAATAGATAAATAAATAAGTTAATTGAAACATAAATGCACTAGAGTGCATGAGGCATACAATGAAGTTAAAACACATATGCATTAGTAGGCATGATGACAGTAAATGATTGGTGCATATGGATGTGTAATTTTTCATATGTACATGCTTGGATATGCATATAACATGCTTGCGAACTTAGAATAGTCTATTATTATTAAATAATGTTTGAGTATGACTAATGATGGATTATGTATTCATGGAAAATGATACAATAGGGTTAAATATGTGGATGTTGTTGTTGCTTATGATTTCCATCGAGGTGAAGACGCATGAGGGTGGTAGGAATGGTTATCAAAATGATGAAGGAGGAATTCAGTGAGCTTCTTCAAATATTAGTTGGTCAGATAGAAACAAGTAGGTTGATAACTACTAGGCATGTATGCATTTATTTTCTGTTGGTGCATACATGTTGAAGGGGATTGATGTAATAATTCCCTTAGTTAATTTTCAGTATTTAAATTGATATGTAATGGTTGAAGGCCTAGAGTATGTAAGTGTTGTTGATTCTAGAATGCATTTAGATAAAATGTTGGTCACATATTATGTTATTATTGGTTATGGGATCATAACAAGGTTAATTCAGGAGACATACTCCTTCTATAATAATGAATATCCATAGAGCTAGTCATGTGTGAGACCATAATATGGTTGGATATGGAAGGGATATAGCGCTATGTGAGTTCTCAATGGTATCTACTATATACCTGATGTTTGGATTGCAACCTCCTTGCCAACGTTGAAGAACACTTAAGGATTATATTCTTGGTGTTGTGTTTGGGTGGAAAAGGAAGGTAACCAAATAGTTAGGCAAGCAGTAGGAAGTGTGTGGATGATGTGTTAAGTCGTTGGCTAGACCTTCCAACTCATCATGGTGGAATGCATGACATAGTTATGTGGTATTATGTAGTCAATGCATGGATGCATTGTGTAGATGTGTCCATGGGTATTGGCACATTGATTGTTATCTTATTAACTGTTGCATTATGAAAAGTCTGTGTGATTGATAATACATGTGTATGTAATGATGAGTTCATTCCAATTGATAGTTGGATTAATAAAACTAATTGAATTTTAGTTGTAAACAATTCTGAGAGAACTTTGTGATTTTGTTTTGAATCAATGCCATGAAATATATATATATATATATATATATATATATATATATATATATATATATATATATATTGTACATGATATATTGATAATTTGTTTGGCTGAGGAATGTTCAAATTGTAAGGAGAAAGGGTATTGAATATGGCAGTGTTGCAAGTCCAAGGAGACCAGTTCCTATTGATTCTAGAGACAAATTATTATGAGCATAAGCTCATGTATGGAAGTTTTGTTTTTCCTATATGAAACAGTTTTGGGAATTATAATTTAATAAATTACTGACAAATTGTTTTGGCTTAATGCAAATTGAGAAAATCGCAAGTAGGATGGTATTGAATATGGAAGGGTTGTAAGCCCATAAGGAAGACTGATATATACATCTGCAGAGCCAAACATTATGAGCATAAATCTCATGCTTGGAAAATTTTGTTTTCCTGTAGAAAACATATTTGACATTTATGATTGAAAATGGTTATAATGATATCCCATGATGACTGTATGTGTATAATACAGATGATATGTTGGATATGCTAGCTGGAAAACATGGAAAAGGCTACTATTGTGACATGAGAACCCCATGTCCCTAGAAATCTTCTTGTGCAAGAAATCCTTGGTCAGGCAAGATGGATTGCATGAGGGACTGTATAGAAGAGAAGGGGATGCCTGAGCACAGGCCTGTTGACAGGCGAAAATGAACACTCGCCAACTGGAAGAGTGGATCCGGTCCAGGGTTGTCTAAATAACCCAAGACGTTTGGGATAACCCACCCTGACGGGTTTAGCGGCTCCGTTGGCCGATCTAAGTCCTAGAAAAAACAAATAAAAACTACAATAAGAAACTAATCTAAATAGAAACAATGATTAAAACAAACTAATAAACAAATCTAGACTACATATATACAATCTATTAACTAAATCATATAACTATAATTCTACAAAATTAAATTTTTAATTATTAACAAAATCAGCTTTAATTACAAATATACAATATTTACAAATTACAGATTTAAATTAAAACCTGCAAAAATCATTTGTAATCTGTCCTAAGACAGTGAAACCATTGTTTTTTTTATTTTTATAATTTTATGAAAAAGAAATAGAATAAAAACTATCTAAGCTAAGCAACTAAAATAATAACTCTAACCATGAATTTAAACTAATATATTTATCTAAACTACTTATATTATACTAACTAATTAACTATCAAATAATAAATGACAAACTGACCTGAAGTAACGCTTCAGATTTGTCTTGTATGCAGTAGTTGATTCAACTATTCGATGGGAGGAAACCCGCACCAAATCATCCACGAGCTTCTCGTAAACGGGAAGTTGTTGTGCTCTTCAAATATAAATGAAAGGACAAACAAGACATAAAAAATAACAACAATTTAATGATTTACAAACCATCACAATTAGATAAATATGTGTGCAACGATTTGTACAAAACGATTCAATTAATGAAAAAGATAAACATGTATTCATTAAATTGAAACAAAACAATTGCTGTACTTTTAAAATAGGAGGGATCAGTTATGGACAACATATAAATCAAATCACATTAACATGCAATGAATTATGATAGCTAAAGTAGTCGATAATTAATCGCAAGCTGATATGCAGAAAACTTGAAACAAAAGTTTGATATATTGAAAGCGAAAGCTGTTACAAGACATCAACTTTCATCTCAGTCTGAATCATAATTCCATAGTCTAGTTCTCTCCATCATGATGATGATTCCATCACAAAAAATAATAAGTATTTAAAGACCTCCCACAGGGTAAAACATCCCTGTGGGAATTATCAAAACAGTTTACAAAAATCTGAGGATAATATCCCAAATCTCTATTTCTGACTCAAGCTAACAACCTAACACAAAACCATATCCAAAGTATCTCCTAAACTGCCATAGCATGACCATTTGATCATTGTAATTCATATGCACCTAAAAGAAGACAAAAATAAACAAGTTTAGAGGATATTTTATTGATAAAATTGACAAAAAATCTAATTTTTAAGACTAGCTACAGAATCTTGCGATTCTATAGCTGGTCTAAATTGAACACATAATCGTTTCAAAACCAATTCAAATCTTAAAGGATTATATTCAAAATATTGAACAGGTATTTAATTGTTAATTGGAAACCAAACGAATCATTCGAATAAAAAATGTTATGCTAATTTGAGAGCAAATGAAATCGTGATCAATCGAATGATAACAGAGACACATATACTCCGTTCAATTTGTTATCACCAATTCAGGTAACTAGAACCTCTCAAATAATTCGACAACAATGAAATTATTTTCATGAACCAATTGAAATCGACACAAACTGTAACCAGCTAAACCAATTTTCCATGCAATAGTTTATGTCGCCTCATCCATTAACAAAATCGTTTTCGAATCACGACGAAATCAACATGATTGTTTTCAAATTAATAGAACTATATTAAACATATACAACGACCATGCTAATCATGGCACACAACAATCATTTTCAAATCAAATCAAACAGGAATGAATTGAAACAGTTTGGGGTCGACAAAATCGTTATGTAAAATTATATCAATCAACACAGCCACACGATTTTTAGCAAATAAATCTTTTGCATAGGTCGAAAGTAATCAAAACCCAAACGAAAATGTTGATTCAATAAAAAACAAAATCGTTCCCGGTAAATCGAAGTCAACAGGGTTGTTTTGAGTCTATTAGGAACAAACGAAACTAATCGAAATCGAACCAAATCGACTATCCTAAATCAGATGAACATAATTGATTCAAAAACAAGCCAAACAGAATGAAAAACCAATCAATTGCTTATACTAAGACGGACACGACAAAATCGCGTAACCAAAGCATAGCTACGTTTAATTATAGAAAAATGAATCTACAGGATCCACAACAAATCATTTTTGGTGATCAAACTATAACAGAATCATTTCGAATGTATTGAAACGAACAGAGCTAATTCGAAAGAAAATCCAATTGATTATTTTAATTCAAACAAACTCACAAAGAAAAATTGATATTGAAATTCATACCTGGACAACCAGAAAACAACTCGGTCATTATAATTTGGAATTGATGAAGGCTGTTGTTGTTTCAACATTCCTGAAGACAATCGAACCGATGGTTTTTTGTTTCTTTTCACTAGCCTGAAGCCTGTCTCTTTCTCTTGACAGCACTGTAACTTGGTCCTCTAACGATTTGATCTTTGATTGCAATAAGGGAACGTCGGTGTAATAACACTCTAGCCAAACACTGCATTGGATGCATGATGTATGTTCAGGTTTTGATATCACAGGCGAGGGTTTGTTTACATCACCAGGGGTTTCACTATGCAGCTTGATTCCCGGGTAGTTAGGGTTGTTTTTGAGACAAGGGGGTAAATTAGAGACATAGTCATAGGGTTGCTTGGAGCATAGGCCATGGGAATAGGGGTACTCTTCAGCTAGGAAACGCTCGATATCGGAGTCTGATTCCTCACTCAGCACTATGGGCTTTTGGTTGATGTTTGTCTTAGTTTTATTCTGGGCAAGTCTCGATATTAATTGAGCATTTTTCTTACCCTTGCTGTCGACAATAGGATTACCCTTGACTTTCTTACTCACAGGCTTCTTGACAGCCTCAGTCTTGTCTGTTATGATGTCGGGTAGGTCGATTTCAGGGCAAACCGAGGGTTTGGCAGGAGGTAGAAGGATATGAAATAGCACGGGTGGCCCGACCATAGTCTCACTAACCACAGCCTTGTCGATTTGGACAGAATCTGGATTAGCAAAGCCATTTCTGGATAGAAAGGCTTGCCAATTATTGCCATGAAGGTTTAAATGGTGGACGGCAATGAGTCTAATCAAGCCGTGATGAAACCAACTGCTATCAGCCTTCTCACGTTTGAACCTCTTAGACATCTTGTAAAGACTACACAAGAAGTAATGCAGCATATTCAAGGGGTAGCCCATGAAATTCATTAACAACCGGAGGTGATACAGAAAAACCAAGCCATACCGACCTTCACAGGTCACAAACTATTTCACAATCACCAAAAGATCGTGCCACCTGGATTTGAGGGTAGAAATAGGCATACCTTTATCATAGGAAACAACCTTTCTTGATACGAATAGCAAAGGCCACGACACCTCATCGACTTTGGAGTTTTTAAACCATCTTTGGCCTGTAGCTGCCAGTCCTGTAGCAGAGCTTATGAATTTCTCATTCAGCTCGAGCTGTATGTCACCGATTTTAGCCCTGCACCCATCAAAGGTGAGGGAGAATTGTTGGGCAACACAAAGGTTGAAACCCTCGAACCTCTGTATAAACACCAGCCAACCATTGTTTTCTAAATATTTATGGGCATTATTGAATAGCAACAGAGCTTGGCTACCATTCGGCTCTATGTGCACCACTGGTGCCATAGACAGGAGCACACAATGAGTAGGGTGAGCGGGCCAGGGTTTGAACACAGTATACGCAGGGGAAGAATGCTCACGGGCTTACCCGAAAACTAGCAAAGGTGAAACGGGATAGGGGGGAAACATTAATGACAGAAAGTGCGAAGGTGGTGGAGCTAGTTCAGCCCATGCACAACAGTGATATCCCATAGTACAACTGCCGACACATATAACGTTCAAACCACTATGCATATGTGAAAAACCATGCCATTCAATCAATGAAACCTTATGGTAAATCGACCAAACATTTGTGCAAGAAATGATATTAGCATAGTTTTAAAACCAAAGCAATAATTCGAAATCACACCAAGGGTTCGATCATATGAAACATGTGTTGTGTGAAAATATTTATACCAAGGGTCTAACCACAATACCAATGTGTTAAGGGAATCGATCAAAGAACATATAAATCAAATCACCAATGAATCACAAACCCAATCAAAAGAATATCATCACAGTCTTGTAAAACAAAGTCATATTAACAAATAAGAATGTCAAATGAATAAGGATATTGGAGTCTTGTGAACTGTATAACGATAAGTAATTTGGAAATGCAATGGGCATATCGACAAGAATGATTACAACAATCCAGTGATGATTTTAATGTGACTTTGAAAACCAATTTTTCACGCTTGCAGTCGTGAAAACAAGAACAAAGGTAAGTGGGAAAACGTATATGAAACAAAATTGTCATTTTATTCGAAGGTTGCGACGAAAATCAAAGTTTGCGAAACTCTAGTGTAGGCAGCTTATAAGGACAGTATAAAAATGCGAATTGGTTGCCAACAATGGAGACACACTAGTAGAAGCAGTTATCTCTGCCAAAAGAACAAATTCAGATTAGGATAATGAGAAAAATTCTAACTCAAAAACAACAACCAGAAAATCGTATAAACATCACCAATGAGCAAATATTCCAGCAGTGTTTAAAGGATGAAAACTGACAACAATCTTAAGAGAAGAGAGCCACGATATTAAAGATAAAATCCCCAATACTGTTGACAGAGCCACTGCTGCCAGCAGGCATCCATAGCCTTGATAGGGTTTCCATTTAACCCACTCTAATATCTGTATCCTGCCAAGAAATTCCAGATCAGAATAAAGGACATTTTAAGGTCAAGAAGTTTCATATTTATGAATTTTCATATACCCGACATTGCTTCGCTGCCAGCAGGCCTGTTCAGTACCCCGGCGAAGTTGTCTTAGCGTCATGCATGCATTTACCCGCTGCCAGCAGACCTGTTCAGCATCTCGGCGGGTTACAAGCACTTCCCACAACTCTTTTGATGATTTATTTTGTTTTTCAAAGATATATAGTCGAGCGGGGTGACGCTGAAAATTACGATATTTTAACATATTTTTTACAGACCTCATCAGAATTTTTAGAATTGTCCTTTATTAAGATCTAGAGATGGTTTATTTACAGAACCAACTTTCTAAGGCAGGGAGACATCTTCTGAGTCATTCCCTTAAGGAATAGGGAAAGCATAAAAATATAATAGATGATCATGTCAGGCTTTACTCAGAGATCGAAATCAGTTAAGTTCTTTCAAACAACAATCTTTGCCAACACAGATGTAAATTTCAGAAGTATACAATTGATGTTTATACAATTTTCTTAGCAGTCATTTCAGTGAAGGAATTTTCTGTTTTCTTTGTTCGAATAGCTCAGTATATAGGTATGTTTATTTCCAAACAACAAAAATTGATTAGCGCAAAGGAGAAATCAAAACCAAAACAACAAAAGGAAAGAAAACAAAAGCAAAATATGTACATAATATACAAGGGTTGTCATCAAGAGAAGTATCTTTTCAGGGCTTGGCCATTCACCGGATAGGTGTCAGGCTGTCCTTCTAGATTCTGCAATCGGAAAGAGCTGGGACCCAACTTCTCAGCAATAAAAATGGTCCAAGACATAAGTTTTGAAATTTTGTGTGCTCTCCCTTTCCCTCATGCGGTTTGTCCCATTTTAAAACGAGGTCACCTACTTCGAAGTTCCTATCAGAGGCAGAGTTAGAATCGAACCAGCTTTTGACTACTATTTGATGCTAATCTAACTTATGTTTAGCTTGGGCTCATACCTCTTCTAGCTTCATCAAAGCATTAATTCGGTTTTCCAAAGGGGGACAATCTTCTTCTTGTATTTTCTGCAATAGCTGAAGTGAGGGAAGAAGAATGTGTGGTGGCAGAATTGCTTCTCTTCCATAAACGAGAAAGAAGGGAGAGTTACCTACAACAGTTTTTGGTGTTACCCTATCAGCCCAAAGTGCGTTTAACAATGCATTGTGCCAGTTTTTGTGATTTTCAGCCACCATTCTCTTGATGATTTTAATCAAGTTCTTATTTGTTGACTCTGCCAATCCATTGCCCTGGGGGTAATAGCTAGCGGAATACTTCAATTTAATTCCTTTTTCCAAAGCGAACTCGCTCATCTCAAGAGAGGAAAAGTAAGAAGCGTTATCGAATACTAAACAGTCAGGGATACCGAAACAAGTAATAATATTCGAATTTAGAAAGGCAATTACCTGACTGGTGTTGACAGTTCTTAATGCGGCAGCTTTAGACCACCGGGTAAAGTAATCTGTGGCTGTTATGATAAAATTATGTTGTTGTGAGGATGGTGGGTTGATTGGATCTATGATATCAAGGCCCCACTGCTAAAAAGGAGAATCTGCTAAAACGGGCTGCAAAGGAAAGGTTGGTTTCTGTAACCACCCTGATGATTTCTAACAAATAGTACACTTACGACACAAGGCATGGGCGTCTCTAAAAAGTGTGGGCCAGTAATACCCAGCTCTCAAAACCTTATGGGCAGTGGTATCACAACCAAAATGACCACCAGCTTCTCCTACATGCAATTCTAGTAAGACTTTCTCTGCTTCATCCTTCTCAAGACAACGCATCAGTATGCCATCAAAATTTTGACGAAACAGAACACCATTAATCAAATGAAAGGAGGAAGACTTTAATCTCAACGCTTATCTTTTAGTAGGATCGAGGTGACGGGGGACTGACCCATGTTCAAGACATAATTTTATATTGTCATACCATGGACTAACAGAGTTTTGTGCGCAACAGATTGCATTTTGATCGCACTGTCCTAGATTTGACGTATCGCTTTCTTCTTGTTGTCCTGTTGCTGAATCAGCAACTAACTTGCATAACCCTTGGCCTCTCACTATTTGAGTTGGGGTAATTTCTATGTCGTACTCCTACAAGGAGGTGACCCAGTTAGCCCTCTTTTCTCCTAGCTCTTTCTGCACTAACAGGTTCCTGACGGCTGGGTACGAGACAATAACTTTCGTCCTAGATTTCAACAGATAAGACCGGAAGTGCTTGACTATTTTGAAAACAGCGTAGGCTTGTTGATCTACCGCTGGGTAATTAAGTTTAGTGCCTTTGAAAGCAGATCTCATAAAGGCAATGGGTACTTCGTTGTTTTTAGCGTTCTTTTGAGTTGGGACTGTAGCATAGGAATGGTCAGAAGCAAAAGTGTAGAGTGTAAAGTCTTGAGAAAAGTCAAGGCTCATGAGAGAAGGAGCGTCTATTATGGCCTTTTTTATTGCATTAAAAGCTTGATTTTCTAAGGGTCCCCAATGATATTGGGCATCTTTCTTAATTAGGTTCTGCAAAGGTCTGACCATTTCGGTGAAGCTGGGGATAAATCTCCTCACAAAGTTTATTTGGCCTAAGAAAGACTGCATAGATTTTTTGGATGTAGGAGGGGGAAGTTTTGAGATGACTTGAGTCCTTTTGGGGTCGATAATCATCCCTTTGCTTGACACAATAAATCCTAAGAGTTTACCCTGTTCTACTGCAAAGATGGATTTTTTAGGATTCAAGGAAATGTCGTATTTACGACATCACTGTAGAACGGCTCGTAAATGAGCTAGATGATCGGTTTTGTTTTTAGAAAATACAGTAACATCATCTAAGTAAACTATGACGGACTGATTGATTAAGCCTCAGAAAGAAATGTCCATTGCTCTCTGGAAAGTGGCACCGACATTAATCAATCCAAAGGGCATTTTCGATAAGCGTAGGTGCCCCATGGAGTGCGGAAGGTAGTTTTAAGTTGGTCTGGAGGAGACATCAGGACTTGGTTGTACCCTGAGAAACCATCCAATAAGGATAGCCTCTCGGAACCAGATACATGTTGAAGTATCTGTTCCATGGGTGGGACAGGATAGTTGTCTTTATCAGACGCTCTATTAAGGTTTCAGAAATCGACGCATAGTCGGATTTCCCCACTTTTCTTCCAGACAGGGATAAGTTTAGAAACCCATTGAGTGTGCCTAACTGGGAAAATTATCTTAGCATTCAGAAGTTTATTTAATTCTTTTTCGACGATCGATTCGAGCTTAGGGTGCATTTTTCTCAATTTTTGTTGAAAGGGTGAGGTTTGGGGTTTCATAGGGATGACGTGTTGTATGATGTTAGGGTCGAAAGTTTTAAGGTCATCATATGTCCATGCAAAGACGTCTTTAAATTCTTTAAACAATTTAATAAATGAATCTTTTTCTTGTTCAGAACATCCTACCCCTAGATTAATGCACTGCAGATTGTCATTAGTTCCTAAGTTTACTTTTTCATAAGATAACGAGGAACTATTGGTTTTACAGTTGACCGACTTTTTGAATTTATCTTGGAGATCGTAAAATTTCTCTAATCTAACTACAGACTTAGGGATCGAATTTACCATGTCTGATGAAGATTCAGTAGTTCTCGGATCTGGTATTACCGTTAAATTGCGCAAATTGTCGTCGTGAGTGCGTTCGTCTATCACCACGCCTTGAAAATTTTCTTCCATATGCAGGAAGCTAATAATCTGCTGATCGTCGTCGAAGACTCTCCAATTCATGATGTTGTCGGGAATGGATGGCCTGAACAACAGTTTGATGGAGAATGCATCTGGGGACAAGCCTTCTGCAGGAAAGAGTTTGGAAGCTACGTTAGCTAATAGATCTGCTTCAGAATTATTCAATCTAGGAATATAATTTATATTGAAAGCAGAAAATTTATTCATTAAATTCCATACCTCGGATTGGTAGCTTTTAAGATGCGAAGACAGGCAATGGATAGAATCTCTTACCTATCTAACCACGATTTCAGAATCGCCAAAGACAGTCAAGTTTTGAATGTTCGTGTCTAAATCTTTTCTGAGACCTTGCAGTAAATCCTCATATTCTGCAGTGTTATTAGTACATTCAAATTCTATCCTACATGCAATCAATGTTTTGTTACCTGTCAGATCGATAATAACGCAGCCTGCACCAGCTCCTTCTTTGGACTTTGACCCGTCAAAATAAAGAGACCAAATTTGATTTTTATCGGGTGCATGAGACCGTTGTGTGGAAGCTGCTAGCTGCATGTATGCTACAATCTCGGACTGTTGTTCTGGATTGGTGATAGCTGAAGCCTCGACCATGAAATTGTCAAAAAAGGTATCCATCCCTTGTACTTCGGGTGAATCAGCAGAAGGTGTAAATGGTTTGTTGGGATCGTTCAAATCTGTGACCATGAACTTAAGGTAGCGTTCACAATTTACCTTGATCTTGTTGGGATTGTCGTTCTATGGAAGCCATAGGTGAGACCAATCTGTCGCGAAATAGCCGTGTAGCTGCTCCAACCAGTCCCTGCTTAAATTCAAACCATACACTTCTGGAATATCCACAACAATAATATCAATGACTTGATGAACCTTGGGGTTAGACGATAATCTTATAAGTACATTTCTTAATTCGCCTACAAATTTAACATTAGTTCGATCAAGCTGGATGATTTTTAAGGTGGATGGTTCAACTTCGGTGTTAATCTTCTGGCATACAGACCATGGCATCACATTGGACGACGCTCCTGAGTCTACCATACAATTGTGCACATTTCTATTAAATATTTCAAAATTTAACAAAAATGGAGGTACCTTTCTGCGAGTGCTAAGGGTGGTAGTTTGTGGCTTTTTACTCGCAGTTTCTAAAGCTACTTTATCTATATTATTTACATTATTTATATTATTTACAGGAAGGCTTCCTTTATCATGAGGATCAGGATTATTCTTAGTGGAAGTATTCTGAGGAACTTTGTTCTGAACAACCTTGTTTGAATTACCATTTTTGTTATTCTCGGCGATGTTTTGTAACATTTTTTGTAACAAAAATGGAAATTTTAATAACTCATAAACAGAAATGTTAGCCCTTAACTTTTTAAGGTCTTCAACAAAATCATAATCTAATTTGGGGTTTACATGACTCTGTTTAGTCTCAACTGGTTTAGATTGCTTTGGAGGCAAAGTCGTAGTGTTTTCGGAAGAAGGTTTGCTTGTTGTCTTACTCCTAGTGTTATAGGGATGTACTGTCTCGAAGTTAGCTTGAAAGATGCTATCCGAGAAGTGTCCAAAAATGTTTGGAGAAGACTCTTCTTCTTGAACTGTCTCTTGTTCAACTACCTCCTCGGGAATCTCAGGAGGCATCAAGTTATCCTGGGCTTCTAGAATTGTATGAAGGGCGTATTGCAGACTTTCTAGATTAAGGCCCTCAGTGGTTGGATTAGGTCAGTTGGTGGGAAAAGGCTTCCTGAACGGGGGCTTGTAAGGCCCTTTTCTCGACAAAGCTTCTTTGGTCATCCTTTTTAAATCTATAACTTGATTCGACAGTTTTTGAACGACTTTAGTTAAGTTTTCTAAATCAGAGCTTTCAGGTTGTGTTTTACTTTGAGTAGGTCTAGGGAGGATTTCGATCTTCTTTTTGGAAGATGAACTAGTTTATGTTTCATTGCTAGTAGATTCTTTAAGACTAAGTATGTCTTTTTCAATCTGGCTGGCCTCCTCGAAGGCTTCTAACAACGTGGCTTTCTTAGATCGTTTAACCCAAATAGCTATACTTTGATGCAAGGCTTTAGTACAGTATGCTATTATGAGATTCTCGGCAGGCATGGAATCTGTAGGGATTTGGTTTTGAAGTGTTAAGAATCTTTGATTAAAGTCTTTAACTTTCTCTTTCGGGTTCATTCTTAAGCTACAAAGGTCCATGACTAGGACTTCCAGAGGCTTACCGTCTCCAAATTTTTCCAAAAAGCATGACTCGAACTTTTCCCAGGACACAATGGTATGGGGTTGTTGGGCAAAGTACCATGTAGATGC
This sequence comes from Picea engelmannii, assembly GCA_009831015.1. NCBI lineage: Eukaryota > Viridiplantae > Streptophyta > Pinopsida > Pinales > Pinaceae > Picea > Picea engelmannii. The sequence continues at coordinate 469,856 of ML795463.1, forward strand.
ATTGCCCTCGAAAGTGTAGGGGAACAACCTACAGACTACGTCTTCATGCTCGACATTGTAGATTCTTATGGCTAACATAGACTTTTTAATGTGATCTTCAGCGATCTATTTTGAGTCAGGGTCAAACTTGGGAAGCCATTTCTCTGGATGTTTAGGTAAGGGATGTTGAGCTCCAGGTATAGCTACGACATCCTGGTCAAGCCAAGGTCTAGTAGGATTGTTCTGGTTGGCCATTGGTGTAGTTGGTGTAGAAGGCTGAGAAGGGGAACTGCCTTCGTCAGAAGAATCTCCTCCAGAAGAAGAAGGAGATGAAGGAGGTGGCGAGGGAGGTATTCCAGATCCTCCTGCAGCAGGAGTGAGGATTGGATCTGTAGGGTTCATAGTGAGATTAACACCTCCGAGTTGCTCTCTGATATTAGAGAAATCTAAAGGTTGGTCCAAAGGTCGATTTGGTTGCCTCAAACGGGCTAAGTCACTATGAGTTCTTATGAGAGATTGGCGGACAATCTCTTATATGTCACCACCTATAGGGTTTGGGGTTGTTGGATCAACTGTGATCCGTGGATCGTCGTTTGATGTGGTTTTTGTTTGAGGGGGGATGTTGTCGTTCGAATGACTTCTTGTCACTATAAGTGAGCGATTGGGTGGTGGAGGAGTCTTACGACCGCCTCGTGCCATTAATAAATTTCAGGCCCTCCTTCTAGCACCATTTGTTGATGGGTGAAAATGAACACTCGCCAACTGGAAGAGTGGATCCGGTCCGGGGTTGTCTAAATAACCCAAGCCGTTTGGGATAACCCACCCTGACGGGTTTAGTGGCTCCGTTGTCTGATCTAAGTCCTAGAAAAAACAAATAAAAACTACACTAAGAAACTAATCTAAATAGCAACAATGATTAAAACAAACTAATAAACAAATCTAGACTACATATATACAATCTATTAACTAAATCATATAACTATAATTCTACAAAATTAAATGTTTAATTATTAACAAAATCAGCTTTAATTGCAAATATACAATATTTACAAATTACAGATTTAAATTAAAACCTGCAAAAATCATTTGTAATCTGTCCTAAGACAGCGAAACCATTGTTTTTTTATTTTTATAATTTTATGAAAAAGAAATAGAATAAAAACTATCTAAGCTAAGCAACTAAAATAATAACTCTAACTATGAATTTAAACTAATATATTTATCTAAACTACTTATATTATACTAACTAATTAACTATCAAATAATAAATGACAAACTGACCTGAAGTAACGCTTCAGATTTGTCCTGTATGCAGTAGTTGATTCAACTGTTCGGTGGGAGGAAACCTGCACCAAATCATCCACGAGCTTCTCGTAAACGAGAAGTTGTTGTGCTCTTCAAATATAAATGACAGGACAAACAAGACATAAAAAATAACAACAATTTAATGATTTACAAACCATCACAATTAGATAAATCTGTGTGCAACGATTTGTACAAAACGATTCAATTAATGAAAAAGATAAACTTGTATTCATTAAATTGAAACAAAACAATTGTTGTACTTTTAAAATAGGAGGGATCGGATATGGACAACATATAAATCAAATCACATTAACATGCAATGAATTATGATAGATAAAGTAGTCGATAATTAATCGCAAGCTGATATGCAGAAAACTTGAAACAAAAGTTTGATATATTGAAAGCGAAAGCTGTTACAAGACATCAACTTTCATCTCAGTCTGAATCATAAGTCCATAGTATGGTTCTCTCCACCGTGATGATGATTCCATCACAAAAAATAATAAGTATTTAAAGACCTCCCACAGGGTAAAACATCCCTATGGGAATTATCAAAACAGTTTACAAAAATCTTAGGATAATATCCCAAATCTCTATTTCTGAATCAAGCTAACAACCTAACACAAAACCATATCCAAAGTATCTCCTAAATTTCCATAGCATGCCCATTTGATCATTTTAATTCGTATGCACCTGAAAGAAGACAAAAATAGACAAGTTTAGAGGATATTTTATTGATAAAATTGACAAAAAATCTAATTTTTAAGACTAGCTACAGAATCTTGCGATTCTGTAGCTGGTCTAAATTGAACACAGAATCGTTTCAAAACCAATTCAAATCTTAAAGGATTATATTCAAAATATTGAACAGGTATTTAATTGTTAATTGGAAACCAAACGAATTATTCGAATCAAAACTGTTATGCTAATTTGAGATCAAACGAAATCATGATCAATCGAATGATAACAGAGACACATATACTATGTTCAATTTGTTATCACCAATTCGGGTAACCAGAATCTCTCAAATAATTCGACAGCAATGAAATTATTTTCATGAACCAATTGAAATCGACACAAACTGTAACCAGCTAAACCAATTTTCCATGCAATAGTTTATGTCGCCTCATCCATTAACAAAATCGTTTTCGAATCACGACGAAATCAACAGGATCATTTTTCAAATTAATAGAACTATATTAAACATATACAACGACCATGCTAATCATGGCACGCAACAATCATTTGCAAATCAAATCAAACAGGAACGAATCGAAATAGTTTGGGGTCGACAAAATTGTTATGTAAAATTATATCAATCAACACAGCCACACGATTTTTAGCAAATAAATCTTTTGCACAGGTCGAAAGTAATCAAAACCCAAACAAAAATGTTGATTCAATACAAAACAGAATCGTTCCTGGTAAATCGAAGTCAACAGGGTTGTTTTGAGTCTATTAGGAACAAACGAAAATAATCGAAATCGAACCAAATCGACTATCCTAAATCAGATGAACAGAATTGATTCAAAAACAAGCCAAACAAAATGAAAAACCAATCAATTGCTTATACTAAGCTGGGCACGACAAAATCGCGTAACCAAAGCATAGATACATTTAATTATAGAAAAATGAATCTACAGGATCCACAACAAATCGTTTTTGGTGATCAAACTATAACATGATCATTTCGAATGTATTGAAACGAACATAGCTAATTCGAAAGAAAATCCAATCGATTCTTTTAATTCAAACAAACTCACAAAGCAAAATTAATATTGAAATTCATACCTGGACAACCAGAAAACAACTCGGTCATGATAATTTGGAATTCACAAAGGCTGTTTCCGTTTCGACATTCCTGAAGACAATCGAACCGGTGGTTTTTTGTTTCTTTTCACTGGCCTGAAGCCTGTCTCTTTCTCTTGACAACACTGTAACTTGGTCCTCTAATGATTTGATCTTCGATTGCAATAAGGGAATGTCGGTGTAATAACACTCTAGCCAAACACTGCATTGGATGCATGATGTTTGTTCAGGTTTTGATATCACAGGTGAGGGTTTGTTTACATCACCAGGGGTTTCACTATGCAGCTTGATTCCCGGGTAGTTAGGGTTGTTTTTGAGACAAGGGGGTAAATTAGAGACATAGTCATAGGGTTGCTCGGAGCATAGGCCATGGGAATAAGGGTACTCTTCAGCTAGGAAACGCTCGATATCGGAGTCTGATTCCTCACTCAGCACTATGGGATTTTGGTCGACATTTGGCTTAGGTTTATTCCGGGAAAGTATCGATATTAATCAAGCATTTTTCTTACCCTTTCTGTCGACAGTAGGATTACCCTTGACTTTCTTACTCACTGGATTCTTGACAGCCTCAGTCTTGTCTGTTATGATGTCGAGTAGGTCAATGTCAGGGAAAACCGAGGGTTTGGCAGGAGGTAGAAGGATATGAAATCGCACAGGTGGCTCGACCATAGTCTCACTAACCACAGCCTTGTCGATTTGGACAGACTCTGGATTAGCAAAGCCATTTCTGGATAGAAAGGATTGCCAATTATTGCCATGAAGGTTTAAATGGTGGACGACGATGAGTCTAATCAAGCCGTGATGAAACCAGCTGCTATCAGCCTTCTCGCATTTGAACCTCTTAGACATCTTGTAAAGACTACGCAAGAAGTAATGCGGCATATTCAAGGGGTAGCCCATGAAATTCATTAACAACCGAAGGTGATACAGAAAAACCAAGCCATACTGACCTTCACAGGTCACAAACTGTTTCACAATCACCAAAAGATCGTGCCACATGGGTTTGAGGGTAGAAATAGGCATACCTTTATCATAGGAAACAACCTTTCTTGATACGAATAGCAAAGGCCACGACACCTCGTCGACTTTGGAGTTTTTAAACCATCTTTGGCCTGTAGCTGCTAGTCTTGTAGCAGAGCTTATGAATTTCTCATTCAGCTTGAGCTGTATGTCACCGATTTTATCCCTGCACCCGTCAAAGGTGAGGGCGAATTGTTGGGCAACAAAAAGGTTGAAACCCTCGAACCTCTATATAAACACCAGCCAACCACTATTTTCTAAATCTTTACGGGCATTATCGAATAGCAACAGAGCTTGGCTACCATTCGGCTCTATGCGCACCACCGGTGCCATAGACAGGAGCACACGGTGAGCAGGGTGAGCGGGCCAGGGTTTGAACATAGTATACGCAGGGGCATAACGCTCACAGGCTTACCTGGAAACTAGCAAAGGTGAACCGAGATAGGGGGAAAACATTAATGACAGAACGTGCGAAGGTGGTGGAGCTAGTTCAGCCCATGCACAACAGTCATACCCCATAGTACAACCGCCGACGCATATAACGTTCAAACCACTATGCATATGTTAAAAACCATGCCATTCAATCAATGAAACCTTATGGTAAATCGACCAAACATTTGCGCAAGCAATGATATTAGCATAGTTTTAAAACCAAAGCAATAATTCGAAATCACACCAAGGGTTCGATCATATGAAACATGTGTTGTGTGAAAAGATTTATACCAAGGGTCTAACCACAATACCAATGTGTTAAGGGAATCGATCAAAGAACATATAAATCAAATCACCAATGAATCACAAACTCGATCAAAATAATATCATCACAGTCTTGTAAAACGAAGTCATATTAACAAATAAGAATGCCAAATGAATAAGGATCTTGGAGTCTTGTCAACTGTATAATGATAAGTAATTTGGAAATGCAATGGGCATATCGACAAGAATGATTACAACAATCCAGTGACAATTTTAATGTGACTTCGAAAACCAAGTTTTCACGCTTGCAATCGTGAAAACAAGAAAAAAGGTAAGTGGGCAAACGTATATAAAAAAAAATTGTCATTTTATTCGAAGGTTGCGATGAAAATCAAAGTTTGAAAAACTGTGGTGTAGGCAGCTTATAAGGACAGTATAAAAATGCGAATTGGCTGCCAACATGGCCTGGAAGATGAGTGACCACAAGGAAGAGGATAATTTGATAGCTCTTGATTGGGGTCATGCACACAATGGGTATGTCAAAGGAAAACGATGATCCAAGTTAACGAGACAACCATATGGATGCAGATCCATGAACCGCACATATAAGTATTGTATTGGATTATGAAAATTTACTCTTACATTATGAGAAAGAATGAGAATTTTATGCAGAAATTGTGAACTAGTATGCTTTCCGATTTGAAATGTTGTAGGAAAACGATGAATGATGAAGATCTAGAAAAGTACCAGACTATGAGAGAAAAGAAGGTGATGCTGGAGAATTTGAATGACAAGGGAATACAATGAAGAAAGTCCAATGGACTTGTTGCAACTAGAGTTCTAGAAGCCACAACTCTGAAAATTCTTGGCCTAGTCCACTGAAGCCCTGGAGAGAAGTGGAGCAACTTGAGGGACTGCATGGCAGAGAAAGGGGTTCATTTCTTTGGGTTGTGCAAGGATGAGAGGGAAGGAGAGATTGTTGGTTGGAACTGTTACCATAAATATAGATTCTGAATATCATTATACATGTTTTGGGTTGGAATGCCTATGTATACATGTTTAATTTTAGGCCAGAGTGCCTATGTATATAATATTGGGCTGGATTGCCTATGTGGACTAAGGCCAGAGGGCTTGGATTTGTAATGTTAATAACATTGGAATGGTGTTGTGCACTGAGGACAGTGCCAAAATAAGGGGAGGGGGATGTAACATCCTGGTTCTAACCCTTATGAACTATAATGTATTATGTAAATTGTTACTTAGGTTGGTGAGTCGGTAAAGTCGAAAAGGGGCCAGAGTGCCCAGGAAATGTAACACTTCATATACATTAACAAAATACACCATTGGCTGCAAGACTGAGAAGGACAAAATAGATAGGGGGCTATGATTCCACGAGAGAGGGGGCTTGAGGGGATTCGTATATATATATGATACATTAACAAAATGCATCGTTGGCTGCAAGACCAAGAAGGAAAAAATAGATAGGGGGCTATGATTCCACGAGAGAGTGTATATAACATAGTTTGAGCCACCCAAATATATTTATATTGATCGTCGATTGATAAAATTGAATCTTGTGTATACTTCTCAGTTAGACCATGCACACACACGTACATGTGTGTGAGTGTGTGTTTCAACACCTAAGGTTTTGTAGAAGTTGTACATGTGCCACAAGTCAGAACTACGCATGTGCCCAAGAAGATACATTGCACAACCCCAATTTTAGCATCTACGCCAGTCAAGGAGATATTGTTTTCACCAACCCATTTTGTACCACATGTCAAGGACTTAAAGAGATCGCATGCATGCCTAATCAGGTAATATCTTCTATAATATCTTGTAACTTCTTTTGTAACAACCCGACTGGTCATGGTCAAGGTTGTGGATGAGCTAGAAAGTTATTTATGGTTTCCATGCTCTGTGAAAGATATGGGGGGATGCATGCTAATATGTAATTGGTTGGGTTTTGAGTCAATAGAGGATAGTGATACTGAATATGAATAGAGAATGACAAGGAGAGCTAAGCTAGAGCTCGTAGTTCAGTCTTGTATCAATTTTTTATGTTCATATATAATATGTGTGAATGAGATATATGTTAGTGCATGGCACATCTCTGTTCTAGTTATCATTAATTCTTATTGAGCAAGCTTAGGCCTATGCTGAATGAGAATGTATTGACATGTATTTAAGTTTAATGAATGAAATATAAAGCACATTTATCTCTGCATGTTGATGATTTATGGTTTGAATGTCTATATGTTTATATTATGATGTGTAACAACCTTATGGTAGTTCTGAATGAATGAATGATTAGTATATGGAGATTTCCTATATTTGTTATTCCTTCATATCCAACACAAGACTTATGGTCTCTGTGATTCTCATGGAATCTAGGGTGAGACCTTCTTCAGTCCTTGAAGGTTGAATATGTCTGTTCCTATGGGGTTTTTGTTGGTAAATCATATCAAACCCTAGGTTTGATAACCCCCCAAAGATCCAACAAATGGTTCCATTTCTGGGACCTAAAGGTTTTGTACGAGATGTTGAAGGAAAAAAATGAGGTGGAAATCCTTTGTCGAGGAGATACAAGACTGAGTATCTAATAAGGAGGACAAGTTCATGTGATGAGAGACTAACAATCTATATATCAACCTCGAGTGGTGGAAACAAAGGTACATCGATACTGATTTACATGAAATTTTCTTTGTTGAGTTTCCTTGTTTATTGTAAGAGTGGATAAAGAGGAAAACAACAATTAACACTACCTTGGGATCCCAAGAATCATTGGTGTGGGACCAGAATATGGTCAATATGATAAAATATGTGGATAATAAGTGGTCCAAAGAAGTCAACTTCTGGTTCGATCGGGTTGAGGAAGGGTATATCATTGAGTTTTATATTGAGTGCAGTAGATCCTTTAGTGTTGCTGAAAGGAAGTTTGTTACTGGCCCTAGAAGAAGATTGTTGGAAGAGATTCCTATGTAGATTAAGATGTTGTTTGTAGAAAAGGGTTAATGTGTGTGGATATTGATAATATGTCTGAGTAAACCCCTTCGTGTGAAGGGCATGGATGGAAAGGGGGGGGGGGACAAGGGGAAAGAAAGAAGGGATCCATAAAAAGAGAAGATGAGGTGAGCCGAGCATGGATCCAGAATATTAGAGGAGAAACAGAGCTGAGAGATACACAAAAAGAGAATATATAAAAAGGAAAGTCAAGAAGAAAAGTGGAGAAGATAAATCAAGGGGTGAAGAATGAGTAGTTGGGTCCAAGATGAAGAGAAAAGAAACCACACCAGAAGGGTGCACAAGAGAAATTTTTGTACTAGAGAGAACTGCAGAATAACAAAGGTCGTCAAAGAGATGTGGCATTAGGAGAAAGGTATCAAGAGAGGATACTAAAAGTAGTGAGGACTAAGACCATGAAGTCACACCCCCTTGGCTAAAAAAGAGAGGCAGACACATCAGAGGATGATGGGACGCCGAGAAGCAACACAAAATCAACAGAAGATAATGATGAATCCCTCCTAGAAGGGGCAGATGCCTTAGAAGTTATGAGTAGGCTTGCATGACTACATATAGGGATCTATTTTAGATACCTCACTAAATAATATGAGAGAGTGTGGAGGAACCCCCTCTTTGAACCACCCCCTTTGTGCATTTGTCACCAAAAATAAAGAAATAAATAAAGTGTAGAGATAAGAGTAGAAGAAGAAAGAGTAGAAAAAGTAGAAGAATATATGAGTGAAGAAGAAGTCAATTTCAACAATACTTTACAAACAAGACCATAAGTATCAACACCAAGAAGTAGTCATTCATGAAGAAATAGTTCTAGATTGAGTATGGCAAACCAAGATTCAATTATGAGGATTCACAAGTTTCATGGGATGGGAAGAGACGATGCAAAGCAACACTGGTTCACATGTGAAGCTATATGGTTTATGAAGAGAATAATGGACAATGCATCTAATATTGTGCAGTTGGGGACAACCTTCAAAGATAGAGATTTGACGCGGTACATGAAGTACAAGGCTATTGTGTTGGTGGGAAAACCTAGGTCCTTACTAGGAATAAAGAGAGATCTTCTTACGAAATTCTAGAATCCTAACTTAGAATCACAGTGCATTACGAAAGTCAAAGAGATCAAGAAATTAGTTGGTGAAATCGTGTGGTATTATGGCCAACGATTCAATATTTTGTTGGATAGGATGATGTTTAAACTTCAAGATGTCCAACACAAATAATGGTTTATTTTTCGACTCTTGCCTCACATTTGAGTTTGCCTCACCCAAGAGAAAGTGGCAACCCAAACAAAGGTCATGGAAATTGCAATGTGCCTAGAATCTATACCAGGATGTGGTGAGACTTCAACAACACTGGCACAAGTACAATGCCAACTCACAAACCTTACCATGCAACCAATACAAGATATGGCTAAGGCCAAGGTTGTGCAATATAGTTTCTGGTGTACTAGATGTTGCACTGAAGGGAAAAATAAAAATTAGTGCTTCATGCTAAGAAATTACACAATGATGGGTGCATCAAATCCATTCTCAACATGACTGCAAACTGAATGGTGTGAGATTTGCAGGAAATGGGGCCATATACCTCCCCATTTCCCAACACTGCAAAAGTATTAGAAGACTACGCATACTCCATTTTTCGAGTTTTTCAAATCCATGGGCCACGACATGAACAACTATTGGTTGCTACAGTTGATGCAAGAACACACTGCAAGTGCTTTCTGGGTCCAGGAAGAACAAAATGGTGGAGACTGCGAAGGCTTTGATAGAGGAGGATACCAAGGAGGCCGAAGAGGAGGATTTGAATCAGAAAGAGGAAGAGGATATGATGGTGTTGGAGGAAGACAACCTACCTGCTTTAACTATGGTGAAGTAGGTCACTTGTTGCGCTTATGTACCAAACCATGTGCACTCTGTGGACCTTGCCACAATGCAGATCATGTCATGCAATATTTCCTAGAATTGTTGGAAAAATGTGAAGAGAAGAAGGGACACTACAATATGGTGACTATAGAGCCACGCGAAGCTCAAAATCCAAAAGAAGACATTGATGTATGGGTAGTTACCCAAGGAGGCATATAGACATGAATGGACCTGGAACGAGGAGAAATTTCAAGTTATAATGTCGAAGGAAATATTAAAAAATCAATGCATAGACCTCCCAAGTTTGACGCTATGCAAAATAAGAAACTCTTTTGCGACACACAAAGGGAAATACAAGAGGATAGAGTGCACGATGAGTTACAACACACAACAGAAAGGTCACTATAGGAATCCCATGTGTGTGAATATTTATAATGCACCACACAAAGGTCATTGGAGGAATCTCATGCGTGTGAAGAGTTACAAAAAGCTACATAGAAGTCATTGGAGGAATCCCATGTGCCCGAAGCAATATAGTGCACAACGCAAAAATCATTGGATGAAGCCTGAAGGTGTGATGAATCATAGAAAACATAACATAAGGCAATATAATAATGTGTACAAGAAGAACTGTGACACCTGGCATAAGAGGAAACACATCCCAACACTTACCACCAGGATGAATAAAAAACCAAGCAAGTGATGCATTGTTTCCTTAAGTTGTTAAGTGATAATAAAGTTGCAAATAATCTGACCCACATGTTAACAAGATGTATGGGGGAACAAGAGACAAATATAGTTATTTTTTCCCCACTACTTGAATGGGATGTCTTCTAGGTGCCCAAACAAAAGTGCACATGAAGAGAATTCAAAATGGCAGCTGAGATTCGAAGCTATGAGATGGATGGTGTCATTTTGGACTTGGGATCTAATGTGAAATTGTTTTTTGAAGTGATCTTTGGAGTTGATGGGTAAAACAAACTTAGTGTGGTCCAAATTTCATCTAAGGGTTTCCGACCAATATAAAATATACCCTATTGGCAGGCTGGAACAAGTAGAAGTGAACATTGACGGGGTAAAGACCAAAGCATACTTTGAGGTAATTGAAATCATGGATGATTCATACCCCTATACAACTCTACTTGGTATTAATTGGGCATTTTATAACAATGTAGTGCTAAAATTGAAGCAACAACAGATCTCCTTTTAGACAAACACCTTGCATGTTAATGCATCATTGGATCCCAATGAGAGTGACATGTATAATGAGCACGTGGATGAAGATGCATAGAGTTTGATTATAGAGAACATATACAACATCATGAGATGCAAAGAAGATTATGTGAATACAATAGCCGATGGTGAACTGAGTTGGAGAAGTGTTCACTCCTATGAAACAGATTCAAAAGATGTTATGGAAATATGGAAGAATAAACTATATGAGTTAGCAACCCATAGATGTTCATGAATCACTACAAGAATGCAATAGATTGGATTAGAGTTGTGTAACCTACCAAGATTTGACATAACAAGTCCAGTAGATACATTTCTAGTGCATATGGAGGGGTTGGTGCTTGCGACCCAAAGAATTCAAGCAATGGCCACAATAGTTAAGGGAACACATGTGTGCTGGTGGGAGACACACTGTGTATAGATACAAGAATGGGCACAAGTAGTGGAGTGTATCAAAGTGAGATTCCATCCTCTGACATATTTTGAATTGATGAACTAGTACAAGGGCACCAAATATCCTCAAGAACATATACAATAACGTAAAAGGCACTGGATGGCCAATAATATTCCTAGCACACAATGGGTTCATATGTTTGACCATACTATGGATATGGTACCTAAACGTTGGTACATTTAGGAGGAGACAAAAAGGAAAATAGGAGACTAGTGGAAAGTAAGTAGTCAATTCTGCAAAACCTTTCAATTCACTTCCAAAGTCCCCACACAAAGAGAATTTGTATTGAAAAATCAAGGATTTCATCTTTCATAGGAAAACCAAGGATAGTAAGCAGACAGTTTTCTGTGCATACCACAAGCAAATGGAAAAATAAAAAACAAGCAGAATATTGTTGGAAGGTTGATACCAATGAAACATAGGAGGAAGACCCATGGGAAATAAAATTCAATGAGAATAATGGTGATCACACATTTCAAGGGGAGGCCTCTACTAGAACTACACAGAACTATGTGTGACCATTAAAAACAAAGAAACATAATATTAGCAAAAAAGAGACACCTAAAATGGTAATAATTGTAGATTATTGGGATCAAGAGATAGTGACACACGTGGAAGACCTATTGAAAGACTACGAAGACCTATTTCCAAGGATTTTTTCAAAAATTAAGGGGATTGTGGGATCCCTTGGAGAAATGAATATGAAGTTGAAGCTGAAGACCAAACTGATAAAAAAACGACCATATCAACTGAACCCAAAGTACAAGGAAAAAGTGCACAAAGAGTTAGATAGAATACTAGATTTCGAGATCATTGTCCCTGTGGAGGAATCCGACTGGATTAGATAGATGGTGGTGCAAAAAAAGAAAATGGGTGACCTTAGAACTTGTGTAGACCTGTGTGGCTTGAATGCAACTTGTGTACATGACCCCTTTCCGACCCCATTTACCAATAAGGTGTTGGAAAACGTCATTGGCCAAGAGGTCTACTTATTCATAGATGGTTTCTCATGATATCACCAAGTGATAATTGTGGAATAAGATCAAACTAATACAACATTTTCAACATAATGGGGCTCATTTTCATACATAGTAATACCCTTTGGATTTAAGAATGCATTGATGATGTTTTCTAGAATTGTGGTCACATATTTTAAGGACTTCATGCATGAGTTTATATAGGTCTAATTGGATGCTTATATGATATTCAACCTACTCAAAGAGAACATGAAATCACTACAAATGATGTTGGACATATGCAGACAATTATAAATATCATTGAATTTGAAAAAGTGTGTCTTTTGTACACCATTTGGGACATTATCGGGACATGTCGTCTGTAGAGAAGGCTTGCTCGTCAATCAAGAAAAGATTGCAAAAATACTAGACATGTTGGCATCCACTTCTATCAAGGAATTGTGTGCAACCTTAGGACACATAAGGTACTATAGAAGGTTCATACAAAGTTATGCAGAGTTTACAGTTCCATTGGAAAATTTACTACGCAAGGAAAAAAGGTATATATGGACACACTGAAAGAAAAATTAGTAACGAAATCGATATTGATATTCCCATATTGTTATAAGATATTTCACATGCATGTAGATTCATCCTCAATTTCGCTTGGCATAGTTCTCGTGCAACTCGGGGAAAATCACATTGATCACCTAGTCAACTTTCCAGGAGGAAGATGTCAAACTCAGAGAAGAACTATACGACCATGGAGCATGAAGGACTAGTGATGGTCTATGCCCTGCAAAAGTTCAAAAGTTACTTACTCAACATTCCCTTCAAATTTTTTACCAACCATTTGGCACTTAATTATTTGTTTAACAAGCCAATGTTAGGGGGGATAATATCCTGATGGATTTTACTATTTCAATAATTTGACTTTGAAGTAGTCGTTAAACTCGACAAACAAAATGTTGGGCTAGATCATCTCTCACCAATAAAGTAAGGTGAAGTTGGAGGTACTTTGGATGATGACCTCATGTTGATCCATATTATTTATCAACTTGGTGTTTTCATCTAACCACCCATAGTATTTTCCTTATCTGTTATTCTCGTTTATTTTCCTTCATTTTTCTTTTCTCTCCTGTCAAAAATTTTCAAACACTTGGCTATTTTTCAAACAATGCAGAGCATCGGTAGAAAAAAGTCTTAAGTCCATGGGTCTGTAGGTCCGTTAACCTGCAGGTCCACATTCACACTACCTACATTTCATAGATTTTACCTTTGTATCCTCCATAATTCACTTTCACCTTTTTATACTTATTCATTTTTCAAAAATGCAGATGCAAAGCTGCATATCATCCGCCAAACTTTCTTGAGTCCCTAGGTCTGTAGGTCCACAACCCCACATTCACCAAAATGCACTTCTCTTTTTCGTTCCCCAAATTGAACCTTTTTTCTCTTTTTCAACACTTAGACAATTTTCACAAAAGCGGATGTGAAGCTACATGCTTCTCATTTACCTTTTTACTTGAGTTCCTAGGTCCGCAAGTCTGTTAGTCCGCAAATTTGCAATTCTCTAAAACACACCTTTTCAATCCGCAATAACATTTTTTTAAAATACTTAACCATATTTTCAATCTCGATGCAAACCTCCTCACCCTTCCTCATATTCACATTCACAAGTTCACAGGTCTGCATTTTTGTGTCATACATTTTGCACTTCCCATTTCTCATTTTTCACCTTCATACTTAATACTTTCCACTCACCATGATATCACATCACCACTTCCCATCACATTTATTTCCCCCTCCATATCATCCACCACTTGTATAAGCATAATATCGTTATTAATTTCACAACACATCAATTAAAGCTTGAAATTAATCCAAATCTCATGTAAGTCGACAATATTAAAATAAATATTTATGATTGATTGAGTTTTATAGACAATACATGGTGAAATAAAATTAAATAAATAAAATATGCCAAGTTGTAAGTATTGAAAATAGCGCCATTTTTTTGTCAAAAGCAAAAAAGAATGTCAAGTAAGAAAAAGAAATTATGTTGAGGAGATACACTGAACACACTATGGAATGATAATTAAGAGTTTCAGTGGTCCAAGGCATACCGTTACTACAAAGCTCTTTCCCCTGATCGAGAAGAAAATGAACTTAATATGGACCTCATGAATAACATTAGCAGGTTGTGTTCCGACCTTAATCTGGACTTCATCTCTGAACATAGAATAATTCAATTACAAGGTCATCAACCCATTTATCTATCTCCTTTGGCATTCTCCAAAATGCTATGACTCACTGCACCTACCCTGCGATTCAAGAATGAAGATGCTGACGAATTTTTGAAGCAACATATAGGTTTCTAAGCAATTACTTGGAGGACCCAACTAGTAACCCTGGAACTTCCAGGATTGAGGTAACTTCAGTAAAAACATGTATATAGAATTTGCATGGTTGTTCAATCGCATTGTCGATATGGAATATACAATGTTTATATCAAGAAATGTCATATATGCCCTACACTATGATTTGCATGAAAAATCCATTATTGATTGGGGTTATGTTATCTCAAATGAAATTTCTTTCCAATTGAATAACCTAGTTTTATATGACTTCTTACCTGATTTTCGTCATCGCTTATGGCCATGTGTTTGAAGACTTGCCAAGGGAAAAACATGTTGATTTTTAATTGGAGCCGGTTTATGTGTGGTATTCGGTCCTATATAGACATAAATCTCAATATAACTTTTACTTGGTTCATAACAACTTCATTTCAAAGTTCAAAAGATTGATTTTTGGTAATAATACATTGAGGTTGTCCTTGGAAGCAACTACTTTTCTCTCTGGGAAAGGAGCTTATGAAATGTCTGAATAATTTACTATGATTAGATTGTTTGGTAGTAAGGAGAAGCCTTTCCTTTTACCATTCTATGTATCAGATAAAATCTTTGTTGGATAAATGTGCAAACAATATAATACTTGGGCCCACTTCTTCCATGATAAGAGGAAAAATAAATTCATACCCCTACCATGGAAAATTGGGAAATTTATTATTAAGAATATAACCCACCTTAATAAATTGGTAGGACACCATGAACAACTGGGATTGAAGGAAGATAAATTTGTTGAGGGTTTTGACCCAGAAAATAAATTTACTGCACATATGGAATTGGTCGAGTACTCTTCACATTTCACCAAAATTGAACATTTTCAGGAGGGTGGCAGAGATAATTTAGATATCCATGAAATAGCGGCCTACCAAGTTTCAAATGACACGAGAGAAATAAAAACACCAATGAAGGACACAAACAACATGATAGGTAAATGGAAAATCAAATCCCTAATTCTCCAACAACATCCCAAAGAAGCACTCCATCGAGAACAAAGAACAAAATTAGTGGAATGGAGACTAGAAAAACATCAGTTGGAGGGTTAGATGACGATGGAGATAAAGACCCACTGAGGAAAAATCTTGAAAGGCACATATTACATATACTCCTATAAAAAGAAAAATGAATACATCATCAGTTGGGTTAAGCATACCTGGAGTCTAGGAGAGTCCTCATGCAATGGACATGGATGAGATCATTGAATAACCTAGCTATTTCACACAAAGATTATTCAAAATGAGGGAATTTATTGATGCCATAATTACCTAGGAACCTGAAATATTTGAAGAAGAATCTGTCACTTTGCACCACACAACCTACAATTGTGAGACTAAGAAATTGTTACTGGAAAAGGTAAATACTAGGAATAAAAGGCCATCAGAAAGATGGAATTATTCGATTGATCTTGATGGAGAAGCACCATAAAAAATTTCATACTTCCATAGATATACTAGCGAGGCCATGAAGAAATCAATTGATAACATGGAAAAGGAAAATTCATAATTGAAGAGAAGGATAAAAGAATTAGAAGTTGCTTTGGTACCAGGAGCATTGTTTCCCAAACATTTGAGTTCAATCTAACCTGCACTTGTGTTAGAGGATACCCCAGAAAGAAACACAAAGTACAAAGGCTCATAAAGTTTATTGCAAGCTATAAGAAAATATGTTGGTGATTCCATACATAAGAGAATTGATATAATCCAAGAAATTTGGGAGCTTGCCCAAAGTATTGCTAGCTTTTCGTCCAGAATACAAAATTTCAAAGAATACTTGCAAAAGGATTTGAAAAATGATGAAGGATTTTTCAAGGAAGTCGTAGATACATTTTCAGCGAAAGTCTCAAACTTAAATGAAGCCCAAAGGAAATAAAAAAAACTTCCTTCGCCTTACCGTATGAAGCAGATCAATGCATGATGGCTAAGGAGAATCAAGGAATTAAGAGAAATGATAAATGAAACTGATTTATTAAGGTATTAAAAAGAATGATTTGTTTCTCAAACTTGTTGGTTTTACTAAATAATTAAATGGTCCCAATTTAATTATGGATAACATGATATGTAGAAATTTAATGACAAAATCAACAAGTACTAAATTTTGTCATACACTTAGCAACCTAGAGATAATTTTCATCTATGAACTCTGAAATGTATAAACCCACATTTAGAAAATATTATGAGCATAAATACACATTGCCAAGCACTTTTGTAGTGGAATAAACAACAATGAACAACAATTACTCAACCATGAAATACTCAGAAATTTAGGCAATGCCAAGGAAAACCCCAATGTGGGGAAACCCAATGAGAGAGATAGGTTTATTTATCTTCAGGAAAGTACATATCAACAACAACAATACAATTTCCATCAAGAGAAAAACAACTTACATCACCCAAAAATGTCAAAACTTTATGCCTTGGAAAACGTGCCCAAAAATTTTGTACTTTTGTACGACCCTTCCATCTTCCATCACTTTGAAATGTTCCAAAAAAAAAGTGTACAACCTGATCTGTACGACCCTGCAGCAACAAGAAAAACCCAAAAAACTGCCTTGAAAATCGTGCCAAACAGTGCCTCGATTTTCATGCCCTTTTCTTTGTTGTACGAACTATACAGATCTGTATAGTACAGTCTCTCTAACAACAATAAGTTTCAACACTCTCACACATAAATATTCTCTTGGGATTTGTTCCCAATCTCTCTTGGGAAATGCACCCTCCTTGTTGCCCTCACTTTCCTCTCTCAAGCTATCTTAGAAATATCTCAAACTGCTCTCGTGTCTTGCACCTTACCCTAGGTATTCTCTTATAATATGAAAATTACCCTTCACCTTATCCAACCCTAAATCTAATGGACAAGATCTAATCTTTCCTTTACAAGATCAAGGGACACGATTCATTCCCTCCAAAATAAATCACTTTAAAATATTAAAGTACA
Organism: Picea engelmannii; assembly: GCA_009831015.1. Taxonomy (NCBI): domain Eukaryota; kingdom Viridiplantae; phylum Streptophyta; class Pinopsida; order Pinales; family Pinaceae; genus Picea; species Picea engelmannii. The sequence continues at coordinate 487,530 of ML795463.1, forward strand.
TTTTCACTTTATAACATAATTGCACTTTATGAGATAAAAACACTTTAATATTAGAAGGTACACTTTATTAAAAAGTCACTTTAATAAAAGAACCACTTTATCACAACTTCATAAAAACCCATTTACAAAGGCAAGTGCCTAGTAGTGTAAGCATAAGGTTACATCCACATACAAGACAAAACATGCAGAGTACCTCCTGAGCTACAAAAACTAACATGATCATATCAAAAGAATCTTTAATGGGACAACTTAATGCATTAAAAGTTGCTTGGGAAAATGAATTTACCGAATCTATTGAATTTTTTGAAGATGAAGTTGAAAAATGGTTAGTTTTGTATATCAATAGGAATGATGAAGTGGACGACATATTACATCAGTTAGAGATGGATTTAAGGGAATTTGAAAATCAGTTATTTGAAATTAAAACAAAGCATGAATTTACTATAGCATCTTTAAGGGAATACATTGAGGAGTGGTTGAAAAAGGTATTAATCATAATTATTGAATCGAAAAATCAAGAAGAAGTTACAACGGTTATGCCACCTCAACCACAATATACACCTATCAAGGAATTAGATGCAAGAAATTAAAGGTTATGAGTACTTTCCATCGCAGTGAGTCGAGCAACAACCTTGTTCCCCTTTTTTGTCTTTTTCCTCTACAATCATTTGTCACGTTGCCTTTATTTCCCAGTATTCTATGAAAACCTGGCTGACCCTTGATTTTTTTCTCTCATCTTCCAGGTATTTTCATTTTATGGTCTGTGAGAGCCAATCCCAGTCCTCTTTGAAGGGAGAACACATAACTTTTCTTTAAAGATATCGAATTTGTATTTAAATACCTAAATTATTTTTGAGACTCCAAGAGAACTACTTGGGATACCACATTATTGTATTCTCAAAGACTTTGATTTGAAGCTTGAGTTTTCAAATGTTTTATCCATCATAACCTTCTTGGTGTTTAATGAAATGATCATTTAAAGTTATCTTATCTATGTGGTCCATATTTCTTGTCTCCTTATTGTGGATATCTTCTATTGTCTTGATAAATGTTGTGATGGAAATGTCAACCTTCTATTTATCATACTTATTTTCTTTATCCATGCTGTAAGATATTGTATATTTTTGTTTTCTTTTTGAAAGGTACTTGGTCGCTATTCCAGATATTGTTTTGAATAAGAATGTTATCTTTTACAAAATTTGGTTCTTTTTATATTTTGTTATAAGCTTATAAGAAAAAGAGGAGTAGAACCTCTCTAAAAACACAAGGGGATTCATATCCTCATGAGGTTGACCTTAAGACCGTAAAACAATCTTTTTGATCAACATCTCCCCGACGCACAATTATTTATAATTGAAGCAATGTCAGATCAAATTGTAGAGATTACATCCTACCTTACAAAAGGTCAATTGTTGGACAAATACACTAAAAAACAATGGAGATATTTAGTGACCCTCAATGTCAATTACGAGTTGATCATAGGCCACATGTACAATATTGGCGCTAACATAATCCTATGCAGATGTGTATTGGAGCATGAAAGTGACATAATCCTTTATGAGGCACATGAAGGCATTATAGGGGGACATAATGCTGGAAAACCAATGACACATGAATTTCTCCGAGCAGGGTTATGGTGTCCGTGAACATTCAAAGATGCTAAGGAATACTGCAAGCATTGTGGCGTATACCAAAGAATAAGGAAGCCTTGTAGAAGGGATGAAATGTCGCTTGTATCGATCACAACACTCGAACCATTTGGAAAATGGGAAATTTATTTGGATGGTTCCATCAAGCCCCCCTAATCCAAAAAATCCTTAGATGCTTATTAATATTAAATACACAATAACATCTATTTGATCTTCGAAATAAAAATGATCGCTTGATTGTTTTCAATTTACATGTGAAACACTTATATAACCAAATACACTTTAATTATGAAAGACTTACAAATAACTGATCACAAAATGAAAAACAATGATAATATCACATACACAAGTTTGATAATGGAGTTCACCCAATTTGGGATACGTCCCTGGGTCCGCATCTAATAGAGATTTCTTTATTAATGCTTAAATGTTTGTGTTTTACAATGACATTTTTTTTTCGTTGCTCAACCCCAAAAACAAAGTGCACCATTGAATTCCTTGCGAAAAATTGTGCATGAACTTTGAGACTGTACTCTGCATATTAATGAGTGTTTGTCCTATCCTCGGTCCATGTGCCTATTAAATAGGTCGTGGGCTCTTAAATCCCCTCTAAATTTCATGGTCGACATTAAATACAATGTTGTGGGAATTGCCTTAACATGAGGCGCCTTTGGTGCCACAATTAAGGCATATGGTTAGCATGGATGAGGTCGCAGTTTCGATCCTCCACGAACCTCATTTTTTGTTATAACATGTATATCATGGTTTTTATATATATATGGCATATAGTTTAAACCTTCCACAATATATATGGTGGTTTTTTATATCATATAGTTTAAACCCTCTGTGGAGATTTCAGTTACAGTTATATGATATATCAAATATAACTATGGTTTGAGCTTAGGCCCTTAGCCTTTTTTTCCACCACCCATTACTACACATCACTTTAAATAAATATGGCGTCCTTTGAGGTTAAGTCTCATGGCTGGGATATTGGTAACGAAGGTTTGTGTAATAATTTGGGAGGTCACGGGTTTGACCCCCGTCGACTCCCATAAATATTAATACGCATAAACCATAATTCGCCAATGGGACGTCGCCATGTTGCGACCTCTCATTGGTTTATCCATGCCACATGTCAACAAACAATTAGTCCACTTGTATGTACAGATTCCAACACACATGCCCAATTAGCATACAATCATTCCACGTGACACCTTGGAGTGTGGCCACGTTATCGTCGTATGACCTATACAGTCATGCTATGTGTCACTTTGACCCCTTTTAATTTGAATTTTTACCTATATGACTTGAACTTTGAACATCCATATCTTTTGCATACAAAATCCATTTGAGGTTGCGTTGTTGGAAAGCTATCGTCGAGCTCTATGCATTGATGGCATTTTTTAGAGCATTTGGGATGATTGAATTTTGAGCATTTCTTAACCTCTCTATACCTATGTGGACGTTCTGGATCCTCCTCGACCTCTGTGAGCATTCTTGGATCATTCCTCCCCATTGGAAGCCTTTTGGACCACCAAATTTTTTTGATTACTCAACAACTAAGTGAGAGAAGATTTCCCTCACCCTTTCGATCTACATCCATTTTTCTTTACTTGGTTTTAACCCTTTAATACTAACTTGAAGATATTCCACATCACCTCATTGTGAAGTATTGATTCTTCTTTCAACAATAACAGCTTACTGTAGCTTGTCCAAATACTCTAGAGAAAAATCATCAATTGTCGGAACTTGAATACTTTCATATTCATATATAATCATAGGAGGTTCATAAAGCTTCAATTTCTCAACATTTACCACTAAATACATTTGCACGTGAGCTGGTATATCTAAACGAAAGGCATTAGTACCAAGCTTCTCCAAGATCTTGAATGGACCATATCGGATTGGCCTTAGATTTTTACCTTCCCCTTTCATTCTATAATTGTTGATATGTAACCATACTTGATCACCGACCTCAAATTGATGATCAACTCAATGTTTTTCATGTCTCACCTTGTACTTAGATTGAATTTCCTGCAACTATTCTTGTAATGCTTGATGTACCTGTTGAATCTTTTGAATCAACCTTTTAGCTTTATCTATATCATGTTATCCATCTTCTTTACTTGCTTCTCCAAAAAAAAATTCCATAGGTGATTTAGGAAAGTACCCCAAACATACTTCAAAGGGAGTTTTATGAGTAGAAGAATGCATGGCATGATTATAGGCATGTTGTACATTTTGATTAAGGTTGGTTGTCATTGATGTCAACCCTTGAAGAAAGCCCGATAGAACAAAGGTTTGGGAAATGAACCCAATTTTGTTTGATGTAAATATGACTCATTATTTTCTTGTCATGGTTGATAATATGTACAAATGGATGAACTCCAAAGTGGTCCCCTTATGGTGAAATCCTCCATGGGAAGACGCTTTGTGGATTGAGTTATCCTAGAAGTATTATTATTGAAACCATGATTATTTGTAGAATAATGAGATGAAGGTCAGTGAATTTTTAAGTGAAACTATCCTATATGGATAGTGCTTGTCATGCCATTTCTGGTGGTATGTGGAACGTCACATAACTCCTCATGGTTAGAGAGTCATGTCCATGAGAAGTTGGAGAACCCAGGTTTGGGTAATGGACCCAAGTTTGTTTGATGGATAATGGTATGCACTTTGATATATTTGCAGATAATACTATTCTATATGGATAGTACATGTCATTCCATTTCTAGTGGTATGTGGAATGTCACATAAATCCTCACAGTTTGAGAGTTATGGCCTTATGAAGTTGGAGGACCCTCATATGTCATTTAGAAGCCCCAAAAGGTCAAAGTAATCAAAGTGGTTTAAAATATTTTAAAAGGTAAATAATAAATTGAAGTGATGAGTGTACTACAATTCAAAGTGAATACAAAATAAATTATTTCAATAATAAATTTAATGGAGAAATTAGAAGTGGGTTAACCCTAAAATAAGGAAAGTGGGCAAAGTGACCTAGAAGATGTTTTTAAGGAAGCTACTTGGAGAGTATAAATAAGAGGCAAGGCTCTCTCATTTTATATTACACTTGAGAATATTGAATATCTATAGGTGTCTCAGGTAACCAAAGGATATATAAGCCGAATTCCAGAGGGAAGGTGAAGAAAAGAAGGTCGGAATTCAAGGGAGGAAAAATTGTTATGACATTGAGGAAACATATCCAATTATCCGTGGTAAAAAAATTTGCTTGTGGGTATTTGTATTTTTGGAGTTACACTACATGGAAAATAGGGTTTGTGGCTAGTCTTGAAATTAGTCTAAAACAAGTGTTTCGGGAAAAAACGTCATAAATTATTCATAACAGATCCAAATTCAGTAAGAACGAATGTGTTGGTTATAGTACATTATTTAGTATTCTATGTAACATTTTTATATTGATTCAAAAAATATTCTGTGTGGGGCACGCTCTACAAGGTAGCTCTCTAGAATAAGCTAGAATTCAGAAAGGTATGTCATTTTTGCTATAAATCCTTTTCTGAGAGGTTCCAAGTAGTGACACCTAGAGGAATTTCATAAAACATGTTGAATAACATTGTTTATCAGTTTCAGATCTTTATTCATTACAGGTACATAGTTATGATTATTTCAAGTTAGGGTTGTTGACTAATCCAAAACTAGTCATGTGAGACTAAAGAAAAGTTTGATGAAAATGATAGTCTCTTGTTGTTAAAGTTAAGGAA
>ML795463.1:510155-542086 GCA_009831015.1 Picea engelmannii
TTGGAGTTCATCCATATTTACTTCTTATCAACCATTAAAAAACAATAATGAGTCATATTTACATCAAACACTATTGGGTCCATTACCCAAACCTTTGTGCTACAGGTCTTTCTTCAAGGGTTGATATCAATGACAACCAACCTTAATCAACAAAAATGACACTTGGGAATTGGTTCCAAGACCAAAGGATAAGAATGCGATCAACACAAAGTGGGTATACAAGAATAAATTGAACGAAGATGGACATGTTACAAGGAACAAAGCTAGATTGGTTTGTAAAGGATATGCACAGGTTGAAGGAATCGAATTTGAAGAGACATTTTCCCTAGTTGCCAGAATGGAAGCAATCTGATTGCTTTTAGCTTATTCATGCTCCAAAAATATTAAAGTGTACCAAATGGACGTAAAATCATCTTTTCTGAATGAGGAACTTGAAGAAGAAGTCAACATTGAAAAACCAAAAGGATTTCAGTTGTCAGAGAATGCATACTATGTGTGCAAATTAAATAAGGCCTTGTATAGTCTAAAACAGGCTCCTAGAGCATGGTACTCTAGACTGGATAAATATCTACAGCAGGCAGGGTTTAGAAAAGGAAGTGCGGACAATAACCTCTACATCAAGGTAAGCCAAGGTAATATTTTATTAATTGAAGTTTATGTTGATGATATTATTTTTGGTAGTGATGATGACAAGTTAAACCAGAAATTTGCAAAGGATATGCATAATGAATTTTAAATGTCATTACTTGGAGAACTATCCTTCTTTCTGGGACTTCAGATACGTCAAAGAAACCAAGGAATTTTTATTTCTCAAACCAAGTATATCATAGAAATGCTAAAGAGGTTCAGAATGGAATATTGCAAACCAGTTATCACTCCCATGTAAACCAATTGCAAGTTAATAAAATATGATGATTCAAAGTCTACAGATCAGAGGTAATACAGGTCAATGATTAGAAACCTACTATATGTGACAACATCCAGACCAAATGTAATGCAGGCAGTTGGACAGGCAGCACGATTTCAAGCAACACCAAAGGAATCACAAGTAATAGAAGTGAAGAGAATTTTTAGATATCTCAAAGGAACAAAAGAGTTTGGATTATGGTATCCAAAAGGAAAGGATCTATCTCTTATTGCCTACACAGATGCAGATTGGGCAGGTTGTATTGATGATCGACAAAGCATCAGTGGAGCAACGTTCTACTTGGGTGAGTGTTTAGTATCATGGCTAAGCAATAAACAATCATCAATATCTTTATCTACATCTGAGGCAGAGTATATTGCAGCAGCAACATGTTGTACACAGATTCTTTGGATGAAACAAACTTTGACAGATATACAAGTTGAGTATGATAAGCTCATTCCAATCTATTGTGATAATACACGCACCATCAGTATCTCAAAGAACCCGATGATGCATTCCAAGACAAATGACATTCCAATCAAGTATCACTTTCTACAGGAACAAGTTGCAGAAGAGAACATCAGAGTTGAGTATGTGGGCACAAAAGAACAAGTGGTAGACATATTTTAAAAAACACTTCCACGGGAAACCTTTGAGTATCTTCACCAAAGAATTGGAGTTATTTCTACTCCAAAATGAATGCTTTTGAATGCTTATCTTATTTCTTAGATGTACATGAGAAAGAACCATAAAGAGGATAGTTTAGTCAGGGGGAGTATCCCTGGATGGAAAGATACCTTTGCCATTGATGACAAAGGGGGAGAGATTCATCAGATGCAGAGGACAGAGGCATGGTTCCAGGGAGAGGAATGGTCATAGAGATGCAGAGGACAGAGGCATGTTTCTGGGGGGAGCATGAGTGATATGACTTCAGTATTGCATGAGATAATTTCAGTTTTGCATCAGAGTGTTTCCATCAATACCAAGGGGGGAGATTGTTGATTAAGGTTGGTCGTCATTGATGTCAACCCTTGAAGAAAGCCTGGTAGCACAAAGGTTTGGATAATGGACCCAATTTTGTTTGATGTAAATATGAATTATTATTGTCTTGCCATGGTTGATAATAAGTACAAATAGATGAAATCCAAAGTGGTCCCCTTATGGTGAAAGCCCTCATGGGAAGACGCTTTGCGGATTGAGTTATATTAGAAGTATGGTTAGAGAACCCATGCTTGCTTATGGAATAATGAGATTAAAGACATTGAATTTTTGTGAAAATGTCCTATATGGATAGTGCTTGTCATTCCATTTCTGGTGGTATGTGGAACATCACATAACTCCTCACGGTTAGAGAGTTATGGCCATGAGAAGTTGGAGAACCCAGGTTTGGGTAAAGGACCCAAGTTTGTTTGATGGATAATGGTATGAGTTTTGATATATTTGTAGGTAATAATATTCTATATAGATATTACATGTCAGTCCATTTCTGGTGGTATGTGGAATGTCACATAACTCCTCACAGTTTGAGAGTTATGGCCTTATGAAGTTGGAGGACCCTCATATGTCATCTAGAAGCCCCAAAAGGTCTAAGTAGTCAAAGTGGTTTAAGAGATTTTAAAAGGTAAATAATAAAGTGAAGTGATGAGTGTACTATAATTCAAAGTGAATACAAAATAAATTATTTCAATAATAAATTTAATGGAGAAATTAGAAGTGGGTTAACCCTAAAATAAGGAAAGTGGGCAAAGTGACCTAGAAGATGTTTTTAAGGAAGCTACTTGGAGAGTATAAATAAGAGTCAAGGCTCTCTCATTTTATATTAAACTTGAGAATATTGAATATCTATAAGTGTCTGAGGTAACCAAAGGATATCTAAGGCGAATTTCAGAGGGAAGGTGAAGAAAAGAAGGCCATAATTCAAGGGAGGATAAATTCTTTTGATGATGCTTTCTAAGGTATGTTATTTACAAGTCATATCACCATTTTTGCAATAAAAAAAATTTCTAGAATGATTCAGACCATGAAATTTCTATTCCATTGAGGAAACATATCCCAGTATCAGTGGTAAAAAACTCAGCTTTTTGGTCGTTGTATTTTTGGAGTTACACTCTGTGGAAAATAGGGTTTGTGGCTAGTCCTGAAACTAGTCTAAACAAGTGTTTCGGGAAAAAATGTCGTAAAGTCTTCATAAAAGATCCAAATTCAGTAAGAAAAAATGTGTTGGTTATAGTACATTATTTATTATTTTGTGTAAAATTTTCAGATCAATTCAACAAATACTCTATTCAGGGCACGCTCTACAAGGTCGCTCTCTAGAATAAGTCAAAATTCAGCAAGGTATTACATTTTTGCTATAAATCCTTTTATGAGAGGTTCCAAGTTGTGAGAACTGAAGGAATTGTATAAAACATACCGAATAACATTGTGTACCAGTTTCAGATCTTTATTCATTACAATTACATAGTTATGATTATTTCAAGTTAGGGTTGTTGACTAATCCAAAACTAGTCATATGAGACTAAAGAAAAGTGTGATGAAAATGCTAGTCTCTTGTTGTTAAATTTAAGGGAGGTTTGCAGGTATGTGATCATATACACCAAGTCTATTACAGATTTACAAATCATATTTGGATGATGATATTGATGAGGGATTTTGGTTGAGGTACATGTTGGGTACATGGTTGAGACAAGTAGTTGATGAGTTGACACATACATGAGGTGTATAGTTGATGATGTTGGTACATATTGATGAGTCATAGTTGATGAGTAGTTGACACATGATTGGTACAATTTTGGATGCACTTGTTTACGGTATAGGTTGATTACATGTTGTTTGGTATAGGTTGGTGCATGGTTGATGCACTTGTTTATGGTACAAGTTGATTACAGGTTGAGGTACAGGTTGATGCATGGTTTATGCATGGTTCATCTTTATTTGTACAGGTTTACAGTGGTATATCTCACAGTGATAGAGTGACAATGGTTCCATCATTCTACTTCTACTTTAGGGCGATTGGACGGGGCAAGGACAGATGGTTGTAGCTAGAGAACATAGGGGGTTGTAGCCTCCTTCTGGTTGTAGTTAGAGAATAGGGGAGTTGGAGCTTCCTTCAGGTTGTATCCTAAGAAACAAGAGGATTGGAGCCTCCTTCCAGTTGCAGTTGGAAAACAAAGGAAGTTGGTGCTTCCAATGAATGTAATTCTTCAAGACATATAAGAAAAAGAATTATGTGGTTTTCTCCCACTTTGGGTTTCCACGTAAAACACTGGTGTACTGTGTATGTGTATGATTGTTCATTTGTTCATTGCTTATTTGCTCTATAGTTATTGGATGATAATTCTACATTGATATAACACTTGGATTATATGGTTAAAAATGATTAAATTTCTCTATTACCGATTCACCCCCCCCCCCTCTCAATAATCCAACAGTACATAAGGTAACTTCTCATCCCATAACTTAGGACATTTGGTACAATATCCTCGAAGTAGATGTACCATTTTTATGTTTACCACCTCTATCTGTCCATCTATTTGTGGATGAAAAGTTGTGCTCTTATTTATCTTAGTGCCCATGAGGTCCCATAAATGAGACCAAAACTTTCCCAAAAAACTAGAGTCTCGATATGATATAATAGATGTAGGAAATCCAAAATGAACCCATACATTAGAAAAGAACATTTGTGATTTTTGTTTAGAAGTGACTTATTTCTTGCATGGAATCAAAATACACATCTTGTTGAATCTATCCACGACAACATATAGATAATCATGACTTTTCCTAGACATCAAAAAAACCCCTGCAAAATATATGGAGATGATTTCCCATGGCTGAGAAGGTACTAGAAGCGACGCATATAATCCCAAATTTATGTTGTTAGGCTTGCTTGTGGCACACATATCACACCCTTTTATATACTTGGATATTGTTTCATTCATTTGAGGCCAATAACAATATCTTTGTAACTGTGCAACTGTTTTACCAACCCAAAAATGACCAGAAATGAGAAATGTATTAGCTTCTCTTATTATAATTACTCTTTCATATCTAGGTATACAAAGTTTTCCAAGATGATATAACAAATTTACATGCATATAATAATTTGATTGTTGATTTCCACTAGTTAATGCATCATATACACCTTTAAAATCATCATCCTTAGCATATTGTTCTGCATAACTTTCATGAGCTAGGGGATTATACCTTAGTATTGTTGATGCATTAATCATAGTTCTTGACAACATATTTGCAACCTTATTATGACTATCTTTCTTATACCTGATTACCAAATGAAAATGATGTAAGAAAACCATCCACCTGAAATGTCGTGACTATTGTAGCTTGGTATGTGATTTCAAATACTGTAATGGTTGATGATTTGTATGAATTATTGTCTCCTTCCCCACTAAGTAATGCTTCCATTTCTTCACACTTTGTACCAATGCATACAATTCCTTATCATATGTTGGATAGTTAATCACATCTTGAGTGAAAGTCTCAGAATGATAACATATAGGTTTACCTAATTGCATCAAGACTGCTCCCATGGCATATATGCTTACATTGATTTGAATCGCAAATGATTGTTGTAGATCTGGTAGAGACAAAACTGGTGTGGTGCTTATCTTTTCTTTCAATGTATCGAAGGATTTCTGCTACTTTCCTGCCCATTGAAAGACATGTTTTACGGTTGTTAATGCATGCAGAGGAGTTGTTATGTAAGAGAAATTAGCAATGAATTTCCTCCAATATTGCATTACTCCTAAGAATATCCTGACTTATGTGACAGTAGTTGGCTTGGGCCATTTCTCAATGACTTCTACGTTTGTAGTGTCTATCTTTAGCTAACCATTCCCTATAATATAACCCAAATATACCATAGAATTTTTTCCAAATTCACACTTAGACATTTTGATATACAACTTCTCCTTTTTCAAGAGTTCAAAGATTGTCTTGACATGCTTTATATGATCTTTCCATATTATACTAAAGATCAATATATCATCTAAGTAGATGATAAAAAATCATCTAAGTAGATGATAAAAAATCATCTATGTAAGGCCTGAATACATCTCTCATTACCCTCATCAATCTTGCAGGTGCATTGCATAACCCAAATGACATAACTAACCCTTCGAATAATACTTGCTTGGTCTTGAAAGCAGTTTTCCATATGTTAGTTTCTGAAATTCTAATATGATGGTAACCACTTCTCAAGTCCATCTTAGTGAAATAAATAAAATTATTTAATTGATCCAATAAGTCATCAATTCTGGGAAGAGGATAATGGTTCTTTACCGTAAACTTGTTTAGGGCTCGAAATTCAATACACATCCTCCACGTGCCATGTTTATTTGGAACTAATACAATAGGAGAACCACGCATAGAGGAGCTTGGTTTGATGATTCCTTTATCGAGCAACTCTTGAACCTTCTTCTTAATTTTTTCATTCTCGATCACCGATTACCTATACATACCAATGTTAGGAAGAGAAGCATCATGCTACAAATATATCTCATGTCCTCCCTCTTAGGAGGAAACCCTGTAGGTTCCTGAAACAACTCATCATATTTAGATATGATTTTGACCAACTCCTATTTATGATCTGGATCACAACCTAATAAAGTATTTGTTATATCTTCTTATTTTTGTTTCACTATTGTGAGAACAAAATATTTACTTGCACTCACGAGTCTCTTAATTTTCCCTGTGCTCACTAAAGAAACATCATTTTTTATACGATGAGCTCTGAAAATATACTCAACCTCGTTCTTAAAAAGATGATATTTATTTTCTTCGTGGTAGAATATGGCATTCCTGTCAAATAGATATGGACTACCTAAGAAAATTCCACAAATTTCAAGAGGTACAACATATAACTCAACCTCATCAAAGAACTTAGTTGTAATTGCAAATCTGGTCTTACATTGTTACGTTACCTACAACTTGGAATCTTCACATACCCATCCAAAGGGATAAGGATTTTTATGAGGTGTCATCTTCAAACCCAACTTCTTAACAATTGCTTCAAATATTAAGTTAACTTGAGATACATTGTCAAATAAAGTATCCACCTTTGTATGCTTGACTATAACTCTAACATAGAAAATCTCACTTCTCTTCTTTTGATCGGTATCACTTTCTAATTTAGCGGATTGAACTATAGAATTATAATTGATAGTAGATATAACTTTGCTTCCTATTTCCATGATCTTTGATTCATCCCCATAATCTTACCCTAGATCCTGATGAGTTGATGCAACATTCTTTTGCTTCCCTTTATCCTTGAACTTCTTTGGTAGTAATTCTAGATGATGCTTCCAACAATGTGATTCCTCATGTCCCTTTTTCTTACTGTGGGAACATGTAGGTTTTCCCTCAGCTTGCTTTACTTTAGGTGATATATTACTCTTCCATTTACCTTTTGGTTTCTTTTCAAACTTGAATGGATTTTTATATTTGATCACATGCTTATGCTTACTAGCCTCCAGATCTGTAGATTGTACTGACACTTTATCAATGTTAGTAGGGTTAAAACATTAAAATAGTGTGACGAAGATATGAGTGCATGCCACCAATATACTTTAGAAGAGTTTCATGGGTATACAACAGAATCCCTAAGGATAATTCCTTATTTTTTAATTATTGTGTATATGCTTGAATATTCTTTCCTTTACCCTGCCTTATATGTTTTCATTCTATTATTTTCATTTGCGTATAATCCAGTGGATAGAATTGTTTTCTTATAGCCTTGGTAAATTTATCCCAGGAAGCCCCTGGGGTGTAGAACAGTCGGTGATGGAGTGTATTGTTAAGGCACTTAGTTATGTGAAGTCATCTATTTGAAACCCTCGACTATCCTTGTGTGTTGAGTGAGGGGCCACATTGCCATGCCTGGGGTTATAGTGGTATCAATTGGATAACATGACCACATGTCACATGAGTATGTGCCCAACTAGTTGTTGATTTCCCCAGTCAAAAACAAAATTATCCCAAGAAGATATTACTTCACCCTTTTGAACAAGATGAACTTTCATTTTACTCTCCTAGCATATTAAGGTTGTGCCACTTAGTCAAAGAGAAACTTACTATATCCTTGCAACTTCGTCCATGATATTTTGAACCCTGGAGTATGCCTCTATTTGCTTGATCCGGCCTTCTCATTTCTCGACATTCAATTCTCCATCATAAGTCGACAATTCAAACTTGACATCCAATTTTAATAAAGGCACATTATGATCAGACTTCTTAGAGGACTTATTTTTATGAGATGAATGTTCACTTACCTCATAAGGAGATGATGATGAGGATAGTGAAGGGGGATCCAAAGGTCCACCACCTTCGCCTCCTCCTCCTTTTACCAAATATTCTCCACTTACGGGCTTCTGAATTCTTCATTGCAAATCATATACTATCTCTCTCATCGAGCAAAGTGTATCCATCATTTCATCTGGACTCATGGGAGGATCTTCTCCTTCATTTCCTTCGGAAGCTCTCTTATGCTTACTAAGTCTTCTTTCAATATTGGACTTATAACTTGCAATCACTCCTTTACCAAGTTTGAGTTTGGCTCTTGTAAGCATTCACTTGAAGACACTTGTCAAACCTTGCTCTGATACCAACTTGATCTAAAAAATCCTTAAATGCTTATTAATCTTAAATACACAATAACCTCTATTTGATCTTAGAAATAAAAATTATCGCTTGATTGTTTGCAATTTATATGTGAAACGCTTATCTGACCAAATACACTTTAATGATAAAAGACTTACAAATAACTGAGCACAAAATGAACAACAATGATAATATCAGATACACAAGTTTGATAAAGGACACCCAATTTGGGCTATGTCTTTGGGTCCACTTCCAATAGAGACTTCTTTATTAACGCTCAAATTCTTGTGTTTTACAATGACCTTTTTATGCATTGTTCAAACCCAAAAATGGAGTGCACCATTGGATTCCTTATGAAAAATCATGAAAAATGAGTATAAATTTCTTAAAATTCCATCAAGGGACCTCTCAACATGCTTTACGGTGTAGCCTCAAAGCCCTATTACCCTTGGCACGGACTTTGAGACCGTACTCTACATATTAATGGGTGTTTATCCCATCCTCAGTTTGCATGCCCATTAAATAGGCTATGGGCCCTTAACTCCCCTTTGAATTATGTGGTCAGCATTAAATACAATGTCATGGGCATTGCCTTAACATGAGGCGTCTTTGGTGTGACAATTAATTCATTTGGTTAGCATGGATGAGGTCGTAGGTTCGATCCTCCACAAACCTCGTTTTTGGTTATAACATACGGTGGTTGTTATATATATATATATATATATATATATGGCATATAGTTTTAAAATTTCGTGGAATATATGGTGGTTTGTTATATGATATGGTTTAAACCCTCCACGAAGATTTTGGTTATGGTTATATGATATATCAAATAGAACTTTGGGTCGAGGGCTTAGGCTCTTGGCCCTTTTTTTTGCCACCCATTAAAATACATCACTTTAAATAAATATGGCACCCTTTGAGGTTAAGTCTTGTGTGTGTGGCGTATTGGCAATGGAGGTTTTTGTAAGGCTTTGAGAGGTCACGGGTTCAACCCCTGTCGACTCCCATAAAATTTTATTATACATAAACCATAATTGGCCAATGGGAGGTCACCACATGGTGGCCTCTCATTAGTATATCTATGCCACGTGCCAAAAAATAATTAGTCCACTTGTATGTACGGATTCCAGCACACCTGCCCAGTCAATGTATGGTCATGCCATGTGAAACCTTGGGGTGTGGCCACATCATCACCATATGGAATCTATAGTCGTGCCACATTTCACCTTGACCCCTTTGACTTTGACTTTTGACCTAGTTGACTTGAACTTTGACCAACCATATCTTTTGCATACGAACTATGTTTGAGGTGATTTTTTCACCGTTGGAAAGCTATCGTCGAGATCTACGCATTGATGGGTTTTTTAGATCATTTGGGATGAATGAATTTTGATAATTTCTAAACCTTTATGGACCTCTATGGACATTTCAGATCCTCTTAGACCTCTATGAGCGTTCCTAGATCCTCCTGGATCACCCCCACGTGCAAAACTTGCACGTAATATATTATTACATCCATAGAGTACTTAACATGATGGCTAGAAGCTACATCGGTTAAATATTGCACCACCAACATGAAAACACACCTAATATTTGAGAATAACATCACCATATTTGGCTTCCC
Organism: Picea engelmannii; assembly: GCA_009831015.1. Taxonomy (NCBI): domain Eukaryota; kingdom Viridiplantae; phylum Streptophyta; class Pinopsida; order Pinales; family Pinaceae; genus Picea; species Picea engelmannii. The sequence continues at coordinate 520,304 of ML795463.1, forward strand.
AAAGGTTCTAATGAGCAATCAGGGTGCACATTTTCTGAATGACACCATCTGCATGCTCACTCAAGAATTTATGATCCATCACCAAAAGAGCACACCCTATCATCCACAAGCTAACAGAACAGTTGAAACATTCAACAAGATCTTATAGCATGCCCTCATTATGGTGTGTAATGTGCAATGTGGCCACTCGAATCATTGAATTCTGGTAGTTTTGTGGGCTTATAGAAAAACATGTAAACGACTAAAAAAAACACACCCCCTTCAAGTTGTTTTATAGAAAATAGGTTTTAATTCCCTTAATTTTATGCATTGCTCTCACAACAAAAATGTCATATGACCAATCCCTTCAGCGATGATTGGAAGAGCTAATATAACTCGAGGATGACTGACTCATTGCAGGATGTATCTAGTTGGTTGAGAAGCAAATACAAAATGCATGGCACAACCACAACATTCACCACAATATTCTTTAACCTAGTTCTCTAGTATTATTGTATGACAACAAGTTCATGAAGAACCCATGAAAACTATGCATGTGTTGGTTAGGACCCTTTCTCTTAGTATAGATAAGTGAAGCAGGGGAAACTAAGTTGGCTACCTTACAGAGTGAGCCCCTCAACGGCCTCATTAACGGGAGTGAGCTCAAAGTGTATTATGGCCCGCAAGGGTCACATGCACCCTAAACATTTACATACTCTCATAGTTAGCTTATAGTAGGTGTTGGTAGATAGAAATAAAGATAGATAAAAATAAAAGGATACAATAAAGTCGGGTAATCTAGGACAGGAAATGGTGCCACATCTAAATATCTTTACGATTCATTCAAGTGTGCCAAGTAAGGAAAGACATGCAGGCTACCGCACAGGATAAAACTCTTGCACACGTGAGGTACAAGACATATGGCTAGTAAATGCAACAAAAGGTCACACAATCATGTTCCACTAGGTCACACAACATGAAGGGTCACATACAGTTATGATGACATGCCCCACCATGCATTTCAAGTATACGATGGTACATTATGGTGATGAATACAATATATTCGCACCTTGAGAGGATCAAGCACAATCATTGAAACATGTATAACCAGTAATCCCGGACACATGCCTAGGAGAGCAAGTGGTAACGTAGGAAATTCAATATGGGGATATTTATAATTCTCATAAACTAGGGACATTTAATTTGCATAGAGAACAATATCAAGAATTAGAATTCCACTACAAATTCCCTAGCAAAATGGCCACTTACAACAGGAAAATGGTATACAAGAGGTTACAGTCTGCACAGGAGGCCCAACTCCCCACGATTGAATCCCCATGATAACTTCATATGAGGGTTCATTTATTAGGAAGTGAACCCAAGTTATAGTTTTCCAACTCCAAGGTCTGAGCTTCCAAACAGTTCTCTGAACTTCAAATCTTATGTGGTGGAAACCTCAATGCCCAAGTGCCATAAGTCGTTGATCCTGCCACCATGGATCGACACCTTTGTTGAAGTAAACAACCCACTCTACGAGTTGTACCCTCTATCATTTGTAGTGTTTCATTTCCTCCTGATTGTCCACCAACCCCAGAGAGACAGGAAGAAGATGAAGGTCATGCATGATGGAGAAATCACCCTAGTCTGCACCTAGAAGGAGAAAAGGATGGTGTTTCCAAGTCCTAACAGAGGGACTTGGTCTGTACAGTGAAAAAGGGTCTGAAATGTATGTTGAACGACATCTATCCTCACCTAGTCAAGACCAATATCGACGAGGGAGAGGTCGAGATCCTGGATTTTAAAGGTCACAACCATGTCTACTTTACAAGGGATTGTTTGAGAAGTTTTGGAACCTATGTAGGGCTCTAACATGACCCACCTATCCCACTAATCCAAGCCCTTGGATTTCACCACTTAATATAGGAGTTATCGACTAAACTGCGTCATTGACTTGAGTAAAAGCCAAATAATAGTGTGAAGGGTATGTTGGCACCTAAGGTTTTTCAAAAGTTGTGTGTGTGCCATGAGTCAGCACTACACGTGTGCCCAAAAAGATATACTGCACTTCGTTGAGTTTAGCATCTGCGCCAGCCAAGGAAACATTACATGAACTAACCCATTGTGTATCGTGCGTCAGGGACTTAAAGGGATCTCATGTAGGACGAATAAGGGGATATCTTCTAAAATATCTTGTAACTACTTTTGTAACAATCTGACTGGTCATGGTCAAGGTTTTGGATAAGCTGGAAAGTTAGTTATGATTTCCACGCTTCTTGAAAGATATGGGGGGATGCATGCAAATATGAAATGGGTTGGGTTTTGGATCAATAGAGGAGGATATCCAAGCTAGATCTCGCAGTTCATCCTTGTATCAGTTTTTTATGTTTAGAGATAATGTGTGGGAATGAGAGATATGTTAGTCCATAGTGCATCTATGTTCTGGTTTTCATTAATGTTTCTTGAGCAGGCTTAGGCCTCTATTGTATGAGAATTTATTGGCATTCCTTTGAGTTTAATGAATGAATACTGAATCACATTTATCTTTGCATGTTGATGAGTTATGGTTGAATGTTTGTATGTTTATATTATGATGTGCAACAATCTTATGGTAGTTTTGAATGAATGAATGATTAGTAGATGGATATTTGTTATATTTGTTATTCCTTCACATACAACACAAGACTTATGGTCTTTTTTATTCTCATGGTTTCTCAGGTGAGACCTTCTTCAGTCCTTGAAGATTGAATGTGTTGATGCCTATGGGGTTTTTGTTGGTAAATCCTATCAAACCTTGGGTTTGATAACCCCCCCAAGAACCAACAATATATATGTGTGTGTGTGTGTGGTTCATGACACTGGATATTGGTTCTTTCTATATCCATGGAAAACCTCAATGAAATCTACAAGAGAACATGGGGTGGCCTAGCATTTTCGAAGTATTTGGGGATCAACAACAATAACATCTTATATATCCATTAAAGGGCACAACTTGTAACTCCAAGGATTTAAACTTGGGTGGTGAGGGTAATAATCATTCCTTCCAACCACCCAAGATACACACACACACACACACACATATCATTGAATTGAATACCTATGTGTATTGCTCAGTGAGAGTGTATACATATATATATATATATATATATATATATATATATATATATATATATATATATATATATATATATATATATATATATCACTGATTGAAATTATATGTATATCACTTATTTTAGGCCATGTACATATATGCCATCAAATTGATTTAATGTTGAGTAAAGTTATATAAGGCCATTGAATTGATTAATTTCCCGTGAATGTTCATAAATATCATTGTATTGATTATTGTGTGTGTGTGTGGATCAAAGATATAGATGCATACATATAATTATATAAACCACCAAATTGATTTCGTATGTATAGGTTTGCATACTTTTCTCACATTTATATTTACATAGATCATTGATTTGATTTATGGTGTATACAATTGCAATAGTTTCAAAAGGAGTGTGTGTGTGTGTCTGTCTGTCCAACCATATCAATTTAATTGTATGTGATGGATGATTGGTTTATTAAATCGAATATATCTATGTGTGTTTACAATCCATGTTTCTTACCATAGATATGTTTTCAAATTGTGTGTGTGTGTGTGTGTGTGTGTATTCGAAGGAAAAAAAATCATAATTTTATTTATAAAAAAAATTAGCATAGTCATATGCCTTTTGGAATTCAAAGAGGTGCTCAACAACCAAATAGAGAAAAAAAAATTCATACTTGTCTTTCTTTGAAAATATCAACAAATTGTATCATCAAAAATAGGGTTGTTTCTTGACTCAAAAAGAACATAAACAATTACATCATAAAAAAGTAAAAGTTGCAAATGGTCCTCTATATTAATACATAAGTTTGTATCATTATATCCAAGGTTAGTGAGTAAAATTAGTGGAGTGACCATATTGGAGTATAGATATAATCCAAGTACCATGCTCTTATCCCAATCCATATTTTGAAAGATCATATATTATCCTTTTCCTATCCCGGTATATATGATAAGTGGTAAAGATGTCATTGTATTTGTATATCATCATATATAGGTTTTAAAGTGAAATTTATGATTTAAGGCTTCCTTTCATAACCATTTGATAACCAAAAGAGAGTCACTGAAAAATTGAATTCGTGAAACCCCATACTTTTGGGCCAACTGAAGAATTAATTCGAGTAACACCAGTTGATAGAAGTTGTTTGATTTCCAACCTATTCCATATTTGAATGATATACAATGATTATAGAAATACATAATATCCCCCTTGCACCCATTTTGGGAGCACTTCCCTATGAGGAAACATCAAAATATGCCCAAGGGATGGCCTTGTTGATTACCTCATCTTCCAGTTCATGTATTTGTTTTTCCTATACCTATGGATAAGCATTTAGGATATTTATAGACTATATCATACATTTGATAGGGATATTATCCTTTCCTTTAAATAACTTTAGATCCATAGCAATCCATACTCCCTAAGCTATTTTGAAGGGGAGGGATTTGATCTTATTTGTGTCCTTCTTTGAATACCATGATTTCAAATCTTCTTATATATATCCTCCTTCCCAAACATTTTTTGATCCCTATCATGTTTTATACTTCTTCCCAAACATATTTTGTAAATGGACAGGTCATAATTAAATGGTCTATGGTTTCATCTACTTGTTGGCATAGGCTACACCAAGTTACCTGGGATGTTGAATTTTTTTTCTTAAACAACTCCCATACAGAAGCCTTATTATTTAATATTAGGCACATGAATATTTTATTTTTGGAAAGACACGTTAATTTCTATATGGTTATTCACCACCAAACATGTTGTCCTTCCAACCCTTCCTCATCAAGTGCTCTATAGCATAGCTTAAGAACATAAGTTATAGTGGGATTGAGGGATAAGATAATCTTAATATTATCTTATTTTAAAGATTTATGTCTTTTAAAACATCTATATAACATTTCCAGGCTTCAATGAAATCTTCTCTCAGACCTAGCTCCTCCCAGGTAAGCCATTGTTGTTTCCAAATTGTAGACCTCTCCTAGTTAACAATCTATCTGAGTATAAAATTATTTACTTAATTTGTTAAATCCATTGTTTCCTATCCAAGTTTCATATCCAATTTGAACTTTATCCCCTTTTCCCACTTTCCAAATCAACCATTTTCCAACCAAATGAAAGGATGAATTCACAGCTTTCCAAATTATTGATGCATTGTGAATTTGTTTTTTTTGGTTCCTTACCCACTCCTCTACTATAGATGGGGAAATGTACTTGGATATAATTACTTGGATCCACAACCCTTTTCATTGTAATAACCTCCACACAGTTTTTGTAGCTAAAGTCTTGGAGAAGAGAAAGGGATTTTTTCGGACCCATCCTCCACTTGCTTTTGGAACAACCAATTTTTTCCATGATGCCAATACAAGTCCTTCCTTTTTTTGGTCTCATGAATAGATACATTTGTAGCAAATTTTCCTAATTATATCCAACACACCTTTCATAACCCAAGCCAGTGAAATAAAGTATAATAGTATTCCTTTTAGTATTCCTTTAACAAGTACCAATCTATCCCCTCAAGAGAGCCATCAATTGCACCAGGCATTTAGTCACTTTCCCACTTTGGAAACCAACCATTGAAAGTCACATTTTTTTATACATGTTAGTTTTTAAAGGAAACCCCAAATACTTTAAACCCCAATCTAAAACAATCACATGGGAAATAAATGGGATAAATATTCATGTTCTTTTGCAATGATACCCCACATGGATATAGTAGATTTCTCAAGATTTATCATCATACATGTAACTTTACAAAATAAATCCAAAATATTTTTGAATTTTTAAACTATCCTTCTAGTACCTTCACAAAAAATAATAATATCATCCACAAAAAATAAGATTATCATCCACAAACAAGATATGCATCATATTACATGTTGGATCAATGCATATCCCTTTGAAAATTCCATTTTCTACAGCCTCTTTTATTAATCTACTCAATCATTTAGCTATTATAAGGAAGAGGAGAGGGGAAAGGGGGGATTCCTATCTAATATCCATGTTTGTTTTGAAGAATGGGGATGCAACCCCATTGATCAAAATGGACAAGCACGTAGAGGTAATGCAACTCATCACCCATACCACAAATTGATGATAGAAACCTAAGTGAATAAGGATCAATCTTAGGTTAAGCCAACGTACCCCATCATAATATTTGGAGAGGCCCACTTTGATTACCATTAATATTTGAATTTTGGTCTTGATCAAGTGTAATATTTCATGTGTTATCCCAACCACCTCATGGTTTTGTCTTCCCTTTAAAAAACCAAACTGCTCTCTATAGATTTGTTTTGATAATACACTTTTATGTTTTATGGAAATAACTTTTGAGATAATTATATAGATATAATTGCATAAGGATATTGGCCTAAATTTTTAAACATATTTTGGATTATCCTCTTTAGGAATCAAGGCTATAAAGGTAGTGTTGTAGGCCCCAATCATTTTGTCAGTGGTTTTGGTGGCCTCCACCACTCTTCTTAGATATTCTTATATGAATTCATAGCATCCTAAAAATAATTCCAGAGGGAGGCCATATAGCCCTGGAATTTTATCCCTTTGGAATCTTTGTAAAGTTTGTTGTAATTCATCGTTTCCCACTTCTTTCATCAGTTCTAGGTTGTCCTCATTATTGAAAAAATTAGTAAATGAGTTGGAAAGCATGATTAATTTACTCATAGTATCTCGAGAGTGCTCCCTAAAAAGGTTTGAAAAATAATTGACTCCTTCATCAACAATATCCTTAAAATTTGTTGCCCAACTATCATTCCCCTTGTCAATTTTTCAAACAGAGTTAATGTTTTTCTTACTATTGCCATATCTATGAAAAAACTTGGTATTTTCATCACCTCCTTGTACCCAATTGGCCCCTCTCTCAATTATCCATTCTTTCTCTTTATCCAATAATGTGTTCCTCTTTTTTTTATTCTAGGAGCTCCACCTCCATATTTTAAACTTCATTCAAATAGCCAAAAGCTTCACTATTATAAAGTGTCTCCAAATTGTCTTCCACTTCTTTGAGGAGCTTATCATCTATATTTTTTATCCTTTTCTCATAGGAATGTTATCTTATATTCCTCTTTCATATTTTGTTGAAATTGAATAAGTTCATATTCTCTTAAGGTTGCATCATAGAATTTCCAACAACCTTTAATCTTGTTTACAAATTCCTCCATCTTCAGACATTTTGGATTTAGTTTGAAGGAACTAGATGGATTTTCCTATGTAGGAGATACTTATATTACAATTGGATTATGGTCTAACTACCTTCCTGATGTGATCCACTATTTTACTTGAGTAACTTCTTCCAGAAAATCTTCAGATATTAAGAACTGATCAAGCCTCTTGGATATTCTATCATCCCTTTTTCTCTTATTCATCCATGTGGGAGTCAACTTTGTTGGGATTCAACTTTGTTTATTTCTCTTTATCAGTCATAATTTCATGAAGAGGGATAATAGAGGGGTTTAAGGACTCTATTAGCCTCTTTATGGCCAATTTATTTGAGGGATTATCCATCCCTCAACAATTTAGAGTTAGAAATATCATTTTAGACCCTCACAAAGGGAATTTTTTCTAAGGGCTCCTATCAATGATAAAAAAATTCCACATTGGATCTTTGAGGATGCTTGTTTCTATGCCATGTAAATGTAAGAATTTATCCTTCTCTTGTTTGTTTTTTTTCCTTTTTCATCAAGGAACCTTAACCCCCTTGCCACCTTCCCAGGGAAGTCAAGGGTTCCTTTACTCCTAAATATAAGGTTATATTTGGAGTATTCCTAGGGAGTGGAATATCATAAGGTATCTCATGCATGTGTTCCCATAATAAGGGAAGTGCATCTCCCTACTTGGTCATTATCATCTTCCAAAGGTACGTTGATTGCAGGTATAGGAATGAGGGTCAGGGGGCATGATTTTTAATTCTTGAGAGAATAGGAAATGATTCACTTACAGATTCCAATCCCTTAGATTCTAACTATATCCCCCAAGATCCAAAAACTAAAATTTGAGTATTTTCTTTTGGTTTGGAGAAGGTAATTGTGATGAGTTATCTGTGGGAGACTTGCATAATTTGTTTCCACTAATGGTGTCCAATATTTTATCCTTGTGATGAACTGAGGTTGAAGAATATCTTTTGGTTCTAGTGGGATATCTAGAGGATGTTCATTGGCCCTGTTTTCCCCTATATCCTCTATTCTCCTTGCATTGGGAGGGATTTCCTTCAGTTCCACCACCAATACTTTTGACTAATTTTTTTGAACCCATACATTCCTCTGAGATGGGTATGAACAGTTCATTGCTAGATTCCTAAAGTTATAGTAGTTCCCACACTCTAAGAGTATTCCTTCATAATAAAAAGTTATCTATCATATCTCCACACCTTTCTTAATTACCATTTCCTCCGCCAATCCTTTGATTGTCTCTAAGCCCACAAGAATTATTTCCATACCAAAGAACCCTATGTCCAAAAAAGAGTATTAAAATTCATAATATAGGATGAGAGTGTTCCCTATTTCTTCAAACACATCGTCAAACCATAATACTATTGAAAGACCTAAAATTTGAACCCAAACTAGAAGGATATCCACACAGGCAGTTCTAGCATCGAAATCAACATGCCATATTTTTAGAAATAGATTTTGAGAACCCCACTTCCATAAACTATGTAATATTTTTCTTACCTTCACCACTATTTTGAAAATCCATATCTCTCTTCTAGATTCATAACATGGAGAAGGTATCTGACCAAAGGTTCAAAATTTGTTTTGGTCTAGCCCTTAAGACAACCACCAATCATATTTCTACTAAGAAACCATCCTACAACCACTAATTATTCCAATTCCAAGGCATCATTAAGCCTATATTTGGTCCCTAGGTTTAGGATTACCGTCATCATCTAAGGTTCGATGTGCATTTTGCATGAGTAGGTGGAAGATCCAAGGGTAAAGTTCCAAGTGAGTGGGTATTAGGTCTAATGGAGCTTAATAACGACTTGTATCAAGTGGATTTCAAGGATGACTTGGGGAGAGGTTGTTGATTAAGGTTTATTTTCATTGATTTCAACCCTTGAATAAAGCCCAATAGCACAAAGGATGAACTCCAAAGTGGTCCCCTTATGGTGAAAGCCCTCACGGGAAGACGCTTTGCAGATTGAGTTATCCTAGAGGTATGGTTAGAGAACCCATGATTATTTGTGGAATAATGAGATGAAGGTCAGTGAATTTGTTAGTGAAACTATCCTAGATGGATAGTTCTTGTCATTCCATTTTTGGTGGTATGTGTAATGTCACATAACTCCTCATGGTTAGAGAGTTATGGCCATAAGAAGTTAGGGAACCTAGGTTTGGGTAATGGACCCAAGTTTGTTTGATGGATAATGGTATGAGTTTTGATATATTTGCAGGTAATAATATTCTATATGGATAGTACATGTCATTCCATTTCTGGTGGTATGTGGAACGTCACATAACTCCTCATGGTTTGAGAGTTATGGCCTTACGAAGTTGGGGGACCCTCATATGTCATCTAGAATCCCCAAAAGGTCAAAGTAGTCAAAGTGGTTTAAGAGATTTTAGAAGGTAAATAATAAAGTGAAGTGATGAGTGTACATAATTCAAATTGAATACAAAATAAATTATTTAAATAATAAATTTAATGGAGAAATTAGAAGTGGGTTAACCCTAAAATAAGGAAAGTGGGCAAAGTGACCTAGAAGATGTTTTTAAGGAAGCTACTTGGAGAGTATAAATAAGAGGCAAGGCTCTCTCATTTAAGATAACACTTGAGAATATTGAATATATATAGGTTTCTGAGGTAACCAAAGGATATCTAATCCGAATTTAAGAAGGAAGGTGAAGAAAAGAAGGCCGGAATTCAAGGGAGGATAAATTCTTTTGATGATGCTTTCTAAGGTATGTTATTTACAAGTCATCTCACCATTTTCGCAATAATTTTTTTTTTCTAGAATTATTCAGACCATGAAATTTCTATGTCATTGAGGAAACATATCCAAGTATTTGTGGTAAAAAATTCAGCTTGTGGGCAGTTGTATTTTTTGATTTACACTCTGTAGAAAATAAGGTTTGTGGCTAGTCCTGAAACTAGTCTAAAACAGGTGTTTCGGGAAAAAGCGTCATAACTTCTTCATAACAGATACAAATTAAGTAAGACCAAATGTTTTGTTTATATTACAGTCTTTAGTATGTTGTGTAACATTTTCATATTGATTCAACAAATATTCCATGCGGGGCATGCTCTACAAGGTCGCTCTCTAGAATAATCCATAATTCATAAAGGTGTGTCATTTTTTCTATAAATCATTTTCTGAGAGGTTTCAAGTAGTGAAACCTGGAGTAATTGCATAAAACACATTGAATAACATTGTGTATCAGTTTCAGATCTTTATTCATTATAGGTACAAAGTTATGATTATTTCAAGTTAGGGATGTTGACTAATCAAAAACTAGTCATGTGAGACTAAAGAAAAGTTTGATGAAAATGATAGTATCTTGTTGTTAAAGTTAAGGAAGGTTTGCAGGTATGTGATCATATACACCAGGTCTATTACAGAGTTAAAAATCATATTTGGATGATGAAATTGATGAGGGCTTTTGGTTAAGGTACATGTTGGGTACATGGTTGAGACAAGTAGTAGATGAGTTGGCACATACATGAGGTGTATAGTTGATGATGTTGGTACATATTGATGAGTCTTAGTTGATGAGTATGTGACACATGATTGGTACATACTTGGTACATGGTTGGATGCACTTGTTTATGGTTTAGGTTGAGGTACAAGTTGATGCATGGTTGATGCATGGTTCAGGTTTATTGGTACAGGTTTACAACGATATATATCACAGTGATAGTGTGAATGTGGTTCCATCACTCTATTTCTACTTCAGGGAGGTTGGACGGGGCAAGGACAGGTGGTTGTAGCCACTTTCTGGTTGTAGCTAGAGAACATAGGGAGTTGTAGCCTCCTTCTGGTTGTATCCAGAGAATTGGGCAGTTGGAGCTTCCCTCCGGTTGTAGCCTGAGAAATTAGGAGGTTGGAGCCTCCTTCCAGTTGCAGCTAGAAAACAAAGGAAGTTGGTGCTTCCAATGAATGTAATTCTTCAAGACATATAAGAAAAATAATTATGTATTTTTCTCTCACTTTTGGTTTCCACATAAAACACTGGTGTACTATGTATGTGTATGATTATTCATTTGTTCATTTCTCATTATTGGATGATAATTATAAATTGATATAACACTTGGATTATTTGGTTAAAAAGGATAATAATCGCTCTATTACTGATTCACCCGCCCCCCCCCCTCTCAGTAATCCAACAATTGGTATCAGAATAGGTTCCTTCATAAATTAGTTTAACCATTGAAAGGTAGATCATGGAGAGCAACAACTTGTATAAAAATGGAATACCACAATTTGATGGACATAAGTATGTTTTTTGGAGCATAAGGATGAAGACATATATACAGGCACATGGATTTGAAACTTTGCAATCAATTATTGTTGGATACACAACACCAACAGTTCCACCAACAAATGACAAAGCAGTGAAACCCAGTCAGAATAATTCCAAAGCCACAAATGCACTTTTGAATGGTCTCAGTGAAACAATATTAACCAAAGTTTCACATTGTAAATATGTTAAAGAGATTTTGGACAAGCTTCGAAATATTTATGAAGGAGATTCAAAAGTCAAAGAAGAAAAGCTTCAAACTTACAGAGGTCAGTTCGAACAACTAAGGATGAAGGAAGATGAGAATATTGTAGCCTACTTCTTACAAGTCGATGAAATAGTAAATGCAATCATAGGATTGGGAGAAGAAATCGAAGAATCTGTAATTGTTAAAAAGGTACTAAGATCTCTTCCTATGAGATTTGACCCTAAGATATCAGCACTAGAAGAAAGATCAGATCTAAACTCAATAAACATGGATGAACTGCATGGAATCTTCATAGCATATGAAATGAGAACTGAACGAGAAAATCCATATGTAAAAGAAGCATCCTTCAAAGCATCCAAAAGATCAAAGCAACAGGAAAAACAACAAGAATAACATAGCAGCAACAGTGACGTCTCAGAAGATGATGAAGAAGTGGCCAACTTCGTCAAAATACTAAACAAGGGAACTGACGGTAGGTATAGAGGTAAGATTCCTTTAATTTATTGTAATTGTGATGGTATTGGTCATTTTTATAACAAATGTCCTCATAAGAAAAAGAGAAATGATGAAGGTTACTCAAAAGGAAAACAAACATATAAAGGCAAAAGAACTACAAAGAAAGTTTTCAAGAAAATCTTATGCACCAAAGAAGACATCTCATCATCAGATGAAGATGAAGTCAGTGATAGTGAGACATAAGAGTTCTATTCATGGCAATAGAAGACTCTGATAAAGAAGGCTCTGAAGAAGAAATTGAAGAGGCATAAGATGACTACCGAGAAGAATTGATGTGTTCCATAGAAGTTATTAGAAGAGAAAACAAGAAAAACAAGAAACTACAAGCGGAACTAGACAAGAAAGAAGATACTCAAGAACTAGAACAAATGATCACAAATTTGAAGGTTCAAATAGAAGAAGATAAAAGAATTGAAGAAGCACTCAAAGAACAGCTAGAAGAAAAGGACAGGAACATTGGAAATTTGGAAGCAGAGATTGTCACATTAAGAAAGGATATTAAAAAGAAAAATATGAATAATAGCTCAAAAGTTTTGGATGACATTATCAGCAGTCAAAAATCTCATCTTGACAAGTTCGGACTTGGATACAATCAGACAGAAAAGAGATCAAGATCTAAAACAACAGAGAAAGAAACATATCCAAAAAGCTATGCAGAAACAATCAAAGGGGATATGAAGATATACAAGGAAGATTACAGAGACACTCCACCAAGAAGATTCAGATTTCAGAATCAACAACAGACATATAGGCCTAAAAAAAAAGAAGGATTCATAAGATCACCTCATTTCAGAATATCTTCAACTCCTAGGTATATAACTATATTTTTTGGTTTATGTTATGCATGTAATAATTTTGGACATAAAGATGTGAATTGCAGAGATAACAACAGGAACATAAACAACTTTGAAAGTCATACACAAAAGGGTTATCCAAGAAGGCCTAGTGAAACACAGAGAAGAAGTTACAATAGGTTTGAATCTTTGAGCACTAAAGTGGAATGTTACAAATGTAACAACTTTGGACACATGGCCAAATATTGCAGAATGACAGTCCCTCCTAGAGAACCACAACATATTAACAACAGTCATAGACATGGAACTCAGAAAAGGACATGGATAAGAACGCATAATCAATATATCAATGAAGAATGCACACTCACTCTACAAGCTAAGCATAAGAAACATGGTTGATATGTTGACAGTGGTTTTTCAAAACACATGAAAGGTGTTAGAGACAAGTTTATTACATTAATAAAGGAAAGAGATGGATCAGTCTCCTTCGGAAAAGATGATTCAGCTAAAATCATTGGAAAAGGCACAATCAGAATTGGGAACAAGAATACAAAGGAAAAAAATGTTCTACTAGTAGAAGATATGAAACATAATCATCTAAGTGTGAGTCAAATGTGTGACCAAGGTCATAAAGTTACTTTCGATTCACAAAACTGTGAGAGAAGAAAAAAAGGTTTAGAAAAATTGATTGCTACAACTGCAAGAACTTCAAGCAACATATATGTGTTAAGTGAAATTGGAAATGAAAAGTGTTGTCTAGGAAAGGAAGATGAAATTTGGCTATGACACAGAAGAATGGGTCACATACATTTTGATAACCTTTTCAAATTCAGCAAAAGAGAAGCAGTCAAATAAATGCTCCTGATCACGAAACCAACCAACACTTTATGCAAGCATTGTCAACAAGGAAAGCAAACAAATACCAGGTTCAAATCAAAGGAATATTCAACGACAAGACCACTGGAAATTGTGCACATTGATCTAGTTGGACCAACTACAACAAAGGGTTTAAAAGGTGAGAAATACTTTATGTTATTAGTTGATTATTATACAAGAATGACTGTAGTTTTCTTTCTCAAGAATAAGTTAGAATCTTTTGAAAACTTTAAGGTCTACAAGGAAATGGTTGAAAATGAAGTGGATTCAAAAATCAAATGCTTGAGATCTGATAATGGAGGAGAGTTCATTTCAAAGAAATTTATGGACTACTACAACAATCATGGAATAAAAAGGCAATTCTTTATTGCTATGACACCTCAACAGAATGGAGTTGTTGAAAGAAAGAACAAGACAGTACAGGAAATGGCTCGAACAATGCTAATGGGTTCCAAATTGACAGATATATTTTGGACATAGGTAGTGCATACATCAGTTCACATTCAGAACAAAGTAATGCTCAAAAACAACACTGAAAAAACTCCCTATGAGCTATGGAAAGGAAGACCAACAAATGTGAAGCACTTCAGAGTTTTTGGAAGCAAATGCTACATCAAAAGAGAAGATGGAAGAATGGGAAAGTTTGACTCTCATGTGGACAAATGAGTACTTGTTGGTTACTCAAGTACAAGGAAAGCATACAAGTGTTACAATATGAGATTGAACAAAGTTGTGGAAAGAATCAACGTAACAATTGATGAAATAGGCAAACCAGAATCAAAGGAAGAAGAAAATGAATCAATGGAACAACCTTTCGAAGAAGAAGCAGAAGATGAAAAAGAAGTAGAATAGGAAGATGAAGAGAATCCAACAAAAACAAAAGAGCAAGTTTAGCATGTGTCTCCAAAGACACCTAGCAGACGAGTACAGAAGAATCATCCTTTAGATCAGATTATCAGAAACAAAGATGTGAGATTTGAGACTAGAAGAAGAATCCGTTCACCAAAAAAAGCACACCTAGCACTCTTATCTACAATTGAACCAAATTGTTTTGAAGAATCCAACAAGGATGAATTTTGTAATAAGGCCATGGATGAAGAATTGGATAAAATAGAGAAAAATGATACTTGGGAATTGGTTCCAAGACCAAAGAATAATAATGTGATCAACACAAAATGGGTTTTCAGGAATAAATTGAATGAATATGGATGGGTTACAAGGAACAAAGCTATATTGGTATGTAAAGGATATGCACATATTGAAGGAATTGACTTTGAAGAGACATTTGCACCAGTTGCTAGAATGGAAGCAATCTATTTGCTTTTAGCTTATGCATGCTCCAAAAATATTAAAGTGTATCAGAAGGACGTAAAATCAACTTTTCTGAATGGGGAACTTGAAGAAGTCTACATTGAACAACCAAAAGGATTTCAGTTGTCAGAGACCACATATTATGTGTGTAAATTAAAGAAGGCCTCGTATTGTCTAAAATAGGCTACTAGAGCATGGTACTTTAGACTGGATAAGTATCTACAGCAGGCAGGGTTCAGAAAAGGAAGGGCAGACAACAACCTCTACATCAAGGTAAGTCAAGATAATATTTTATTAATTGAAGTTTATGTTGATGATATTATTTTTGGTAGTGATGATGACAGGTTAAGCCAGAAATTTGCAAAGGATATGCAGAATGAATTTGAAATGTCATTACTTGGAGAACTATCCTTCTTTATGGGACTTCAGATACGTCAAAGCAACCAAGGAATTTTTATTTCTCAAACCAAGTATCTCAGAGAAATGTTAAAGAGGTTTGGAATGGAAGATTGAAAACCAGTTATCACTCCCATGAAAACTAGTTGCAAGTTGAGAAAAGATGGTGATTTAAAGTCTACAGATCAAAGGAAATACAGGTCAATTATTGACAGCCTACTATATGTGGCAACATCCAGACCAGATGTAATGCAAGCAGTTGGACAGGTGGCACGATTTCAAACAACACCAAAGGAATCACATGTATTCGCAGTGAAGAGGATTTTCAAATATCTCAAAGGAACATAAGAGTTTGGATTATGGTATCCAAAAGGAAAGGATCTATCACTTATGCCCTACATAGATGTAGATTGGGCAGGTTGTATTGGTGATCGATGAAGCACCAGTGGAGCAACGTTCTACTTGGGTGAGTGTTTAGTATCATGGATAAGCAAGAAACAATCATCAGTATCTTTATCTATAGTTGAGGCATAGTATGTTGCAGCAACATCATGTTGTACACAGGTTCTTTGAATGAAACAATCTCTGACAGATATACAGGTTGAGTATGATGAGCCAATTCCAATCTATTGTGATAATACAACCGCCATCAGTATCTCAAAGAACCTGGTGATGCATTCTAAGACAAAGCACATTCCAATCAAGTATCATTTTCTATGGGAGCAGGTTGTAGAAAAGAACATCATAGTTGAGTATGTGGGCACAAAAGAACAAGTGGTAGACATATTTACAAAACCACTTCCACGAGAAGCCTTTTAGTATCTTCACCAGATACTCGAAGTTATTTCTACTTCAAAATGAATTCTTTTGAATGCTTATCTTATATGTCTTAGATGTACACGAGGAAGCACCATAAAGAGGACAATTCAATCAAGGGGAGCAGCCCCAAATGGAAAGATACCTTTGACATTGATGAAAAAGGGGGAGATATGCATTATATGCATAGGACAGAGGCATGGTTCTAGGGGGAGAAATGGTCACAGAGTGCAAAGGACAAAGGCATGTTTCCAGGGGGAGCATGAGTGATATGACTTCAGTTTTGCATCAGAGTGTTGCCATCAATGTCAAAGGGGGATATTTTTTATTAAGGTTGGTTGTAATTGATTTCAACCCTTGAAGAAAGCTCGATATCACAAAGGATGAACTCCAAAGTGGTCCCCTTATGGTGAAATCCCTCACGGGAAGACGCTTTGAGTTATCCTAGAAGTATGGTTAGAGAACCCATGATTATTTGTGGAATAATGAGATGAAGGTCAGTGAATTTTCCAGTGAAACTATCCTATATGGATATTTATTTTCATGCCATTTTAGGTGGTATGTGTAATGTCACATAACTCCTCACGGTTAGAGAGTTATGGCCATAAAAAGTTGGAGAACCCAAGTTTGGGTAATGGACCCAAGTCTGTTTGATGGATAATGGTATGAGTTTTGATATATTTGTAGGTAATACTATTCTATATGGATATTACATGTCATTCCATTTCTGGTGGTATGTGGAACACCACATAACTCCTCACGGTTTGAGAGTTATGGCCTTATGAAGTTGGAGGACCCTCATATGTCATCTAGAAGATTCAAAAGGTCAAAGTAGTCAAAGTGGTTTAAGATATTTTAGAAGGTAAATAATAAAGTGAAGTGATGAGTGTACTATAATTCAAAGTGAATACAAAATAAATTATTTAAATAATAAATTTAATGGAGAAATTAGAAGTGGGTTAACCCTAAAATAAGGAAAGTGGACGAAGTGACCTAGAAGATGTTTTTAAGGAAGCTACTTGGAGAGTATAAATAAGAGGCAAGGCTCTCTCATTTTAGATAAAATTTGAGGGTATTGAATATATATAGGTGTTTGAGGTAACCAAAGGACATCTAAGTTGAATTTCATAAAGAAGGTGAAGAAAAGAAGGCCAGAATTCAAGGGAGGATAAATTCTTTTGATGATGCTTTCTAAGATATGTTATTTACAAGCCATCTCACCATTTTTGGAATAATTTTTTTTCTAGAATGATTCAGACCATGAAATTACTCTTCCATTGAGGAAACATATCCAAGTATATGTGGTCAATAACTCATCTTGTGGGTCATTTTATTTTTGGAGTTACACTCCGTGGAAAATAGGGTTTGTGGCTAGTCCTAAAACTAGTCTAAAACATGTGTTTCAGGAAAAACGTCATAACTTCTTCATAACAGATCCAAATTAAGTAATAAAAAATGTGTTGGTTATTTTACAGTCTGTAGCATGATGTGTAACATTTTTAGATAGATTCAACAAAAATTCTATGCGGGTCACGCTCTACAAGGTCGCTCTCTAGAATAAGCCAGAATTCAACAAGGTATGTCATTTTTTCTATAACTCCTTTTCTGAGAGGTTTCAAGTAGTGACACCTGGAGGAATTGCATAAAACACACTGAAGAACATTATATATCAGTTTTAGATCTTTATTCATTACAGGTACATAGTTATGATTATTTCAAGTTAGGGTTGTTGACTAATCCAAAACTAGTCATGTGAGACTAAAGAAAAGTTTGATGAAAATGCTAGTCTCTTGTTGTTAAATTTAAGGAAAGTTTGCAGGTATGTGATCATATACACCGGGTCTATTATAGGGTTACAAATCATATTTTTATGATTAAATTGATGAGGGATTTTGGTTAAGGTACATGTTGGGTACATGGTTGAGACAAGTAGTTGATGAGTTGGCACATACATGAGGTGTATAGTTGATGATGTTGGTACATATTGATGAGTCATAGTTGAGGAGTACGTGACACATGATTGCTACATACTTGGTACATGGTTGGATGCACTTTTTTACAGTACAAGTTGATTACAGGTTGAGGTACAGGTTGATGCATGGTTCAGGTTTATTGGTACATGTTTACAGTGGTATATCTCATAGTGATAGTGTGACAATAGTTCCATCATTCTACTTCTACTTCAGGGAGGTTGGACGGGGCAAGGACAGGTGGTTGTAGCCAGAGAACATAGGGGGTTGTAGCCTCCTTCTGGTTATAGCCAGAGAATTGGGGAGTTGGAGCTTCCCTCAAGTTGTAGCTTGAGAAACTAGGAGGTTGGAGCCTCCTTCCAGTTGCATCTTGAAAACAAAGGAATTTGGTGCTTCCAATGAATGTAATTCTTCAAGACATATAATAAAAATAATTATGTAGTTTTCTCCCGCTTTATGTTTCCAAGTAAAAAACTGGTGTACTATGTATGTGTATGATTGTTCATTTGTTCATTGCTCATTATTGGATGATAATTCTACATTGATATAACACTTGGATTATTTGGTTAAAAAGGATAATAATTTCTCTACTTCTGATTCACCCCCTCCTCTCATTAATCCAACAAAGGCGAGGACTTATTTTACACAGATGAAGGTTTTTTACAAGTTTAAAGGGCTTAGAGGATGGATTCCAAGGTTAATGTTCGACCACCAGATCAAATGTTGATCGATGGATCGAGGGGCGTAGTGTCAAATATTATCGAGCATTAAAATGTAGCTCATGGGAGAGGTGGAGATCCCAATGGTGAGGCTATGAATGAATATCTTTCACATGCAAGTTTTAATGAGGCTAGATCATCTGGCTCTTTCTCCCCCCTTAGTAGATGATTTTTGAAGTGAGCCTAATCGATGGGACAAGAAGCATAGCGGAGAAGTTGGGGCAAGTGTTCACAGTGTGCAGAGAAAGTTGAGACAAAGGTGTTGAAAGGTAAGAAATTAGAAAAAAAAGATGGTAGTCATTGGTTATGTTTCTCTTAGAGATATCCCAAAGTTGCTAGGACAGAGGATGGTCAAATATTTTTGTGGGAAAGTGGTTTTTCTGAATCCACTAATGAATTTGATTGATGAGAACTGGATGGACGTGCTCAAATATCATCTATCATTTCACACTCTATCCAGAGGATGGATTTGCTTTAAATTCCATTCAAGGGAGTATCTTGAAGGAATTTTTATCAGAGTTTAGGGATGGGGTCCTTTTGGACTTGTTATTAAAGAGTATTCAATGAGTTTCGACCCATCTTGTGATCCTTTGGCCCCTTCCAAAGTGTGGGTTATCCTACCTAATATCCCTCTCATTTTTTGGCATGAAGATGTTCTGAAAGCAATTGGGAATAAAATTGTAAAGTTTTTTAGTTTCAAACCGAAGTGGAATACAAAGTTGGATAAAATATGGGTGTGGATCCAAGTGGAAGTGGATTTACAGAATGTTTACTAGATTATATTTAATTGGTGTGGGATGCATTTTCATGGAATCAATGTATTGATTACTGGAAATTTCCTTTCATTTTTCAGGTGTCGTGAGTTTGGTCATCTTCAGGAAAAATTTTGAAGACATCCATCCCAATCCCCTCCATTTCAGAAGATTTGGAAAAGAAAGAGTCACGGGGAAAACATTCAAATGATGTCTGAGGTGTTGGTTCGAGAAGTCTGAAGTTGTAGGAAAAATCCCCTAGGGTGCAGTTTTCAATTGGTAAGGCTCTAATCCTGACTTTTCAAGTTCAAAAAATTCAAAAGTTGAGGTATATAGTGACTTAAGTCCTGCATGCAATTTTTCATTTAAAAAGTCGCCAAATTTCACTCAATATTTTATCACTGCCTCTGAATTCAAGAATATCCCCCCTAGGATAAATTCGCTTGTGTCCCAGCCTCTATGGATCATACTTCTCAATCATTCTATGATAAGTCAGTTTTGGGAACAGCTCTAGGTCATGTGAATTATATCCCTTCCTCGGATGAGTCATCACTCTGTGCTTTTTCCAAATCCTACTCCTTTATAGCAGTCTAGTGGGGGTTTGGATTTCAATAAAACACCTGGAGGGAAGGTAGGACAGAAGTCCTTTTTATCCATAGCTTATCTTGAAGTGAAAAAGGACATTAAAAATGGAAAGAAGGATACGATTATGCAGGCCCTTAGAGAAGAGATGGCCCAAGAAAAATTACCCAATGATTTTACTCTCCCTCAATTCACGTGGGGTGGGAAGTGCCCCTAAACTCCTAGCCCTCAAAAGGCTTGTGCAGGTGCATAAGCTAGATGTCATTTTCATTGAACAAGAAACTATGTGTTTGGGAGGGAAAGCGGAGGAGGCCATTGTTAAGGGAATGATAGTTTTGCACGGTGGAATCTATGGGCCTGTCGAGGGTTCTCCTCATGGCCTAGAGTCCTAAGTTTAGGTAAGTGTCTTCCTCTTTAGTCCCTTCAGGGATTGTGGTGGAGGTTGAAGACAAGTCCTTAAATTTGGTTTTCAAATTAGTTAATATCTATGGCCTGTACTCGGATCATCTCCCTTTCTAAGGAAGGTTTGAGTTCTTTAGGGTTTTGGGAGGAAATAAATGTCATCCTAGGAGGAGACTTAAAATTCACCCTTTCCACTCGAGAATTTTGGGGGGACCATGCTCGCAAATATGCGCAAGAGGGTTTATTTTCCAGTTGGATTGTTGCTAATTCCTTAGTTTATGTGGATCCAAATAAAATATCTCAAACATGGAGGAATGAGTGCAAGGGAAAGGACTTGTTGGTGAAATGGATAGATAGATTTCTCATATCATATGATTTAATTATAAATTCTTGGAATATTTCATCTTGGGTATTAGAGGGAGGTGATTCAGATCACATGCCTATTCTCATGAAAATAGAAATTCCTAGAAGAAAGCAGTCATACCCATTGAAATTAAATGATAAGTGGATACAAGAAGAAGAGTATAAAACTCAAGTTTTAGAAGCTTGGGTGCACTTGAAGGAGGAAGATGGCCATTCATATATGTGTAAATTTGCAAAAAATCTTGAATCCGCAAGTCGTCCTACAAAATCGTGGGTGAAATATTTTATTGCTCACTCCCAAGCTTATTTGAAGGAAATTGAGGAGGGGATTGAGGATTTATTGGTGGTGAAACTAGTTGGTTCATTATCATCAAATGAATAGGTAACATGTTGGAAATACTAATACAACTGAGAGGGGGGGGGTGAATCAGTTGTATATAAGCTTAAACAATTTTACACCTTTTTAACAATTATTAATATTTCTTCATGTGTTACCAAGCAGCATACAATATATGGACAGTTAGAGTAAA
>ML795463.1:542186-570216 GCA_009831015.1 Picea engelmannii
TTCTGTATCTCGAGCTTTTGTGGGCATCTTCTTCCATGTTGTTCCTCCTGAGCTTTACATTCAAATTTCTTATTCTGCTATCCTCACTGTTGTCATCAATGACAAGCATTCACTGCATTCTGTCCACTGAATTTGCCAACATAACATTGGGTGAGATCCTAAATAAAAAGTAGGATTTTTTTTTTTATGTAAGAATCAAGGTGGTGGTTAAAAGGTCTAGAAATTTGGTTAAAAGAGGGAGATGATAATACAAAAGTTTTCATAGGTATTCTCATCATCGGAAGCATAAAAATATAATTGGGGAAATTAAAGATCATAATTGAGACATAGTGACCTATCATGGGGAAATAGTGGACATAGTAAAATATTTATTCAGCACTCTTTTTAAGGTAAGAGAAGGGTGTTGTATTGAAAATATCTTAAAAGTGGTGAAGTTGTTCTGTAGGGAAGTCTCAAATGAAATGAATGATTCTCTGAAACAAGTCATATCTGAAGAAAAAATTTAGAACACTTTTTTGGCCTTCCAGAAAAGTAAGAGTCCAGGTCCAGATGGTCTGACTCTCAAATTATTTCTAGGATTCTATGATTCGATTAAGGGGGATTTATTTAAGGTGGTGCACAAATCCCAATATTCTGGTAAATTTTTAGGCTCACTTAATAAAACCTTCCTTGATCTTATCCCTAAGAAAGTGGATTTAATTTACTTTGATGATTTTCTCCCCATATCTTGTTGCAATTTGATTTATGTGTTAATATCAAATATCATTGCAAATAGACTTAATCTCATCCTTAGTGACATCATATCAAAGGAGAAGTTTGTATTTGTGTTTAAAAGAAAAATCCACGATGTGATTTTTTTAGCTCAAGAAGATTTAAACTCCATTAAAGTTCAAAAAATCCCTTTGATTGTGTTGAAATTGGACCTATTTAAATCCTACGACAAATTCAGTTGGACCTTTCTTAGACTAGCCTTAATTCAATTGGGTATGAATATGAATTCGGTTAATTGGATTTTTTGATGCACTGAGTTTTCCTCGTTTATTGTTCTGATAAGTGGGTTCCCTTAAAACATCTTTAATTCCTCTAGAGGCCTCCGTCGATGGCTCCCTTTGACTCATTTTTTGTTCCTTATTGTGGCAGAGGGGCTCAATCGGTTCATTCAAGAGACCAAGAAGAAATGGCTTCTCAAAGTTATCAATATGACAGAATCTAAACTCATCACCCATCTACTTTTCGTTGATGATGTTTTACTCTTTGGTGTAGGTAATATTCAATAATTTTAGGTGTCAAAATATATTACAGATTTTTTTTATGCGGCAACCAGAATGGAGTTCAATATGGAAAAATATTTGGTTAAATCCTATGCTTTGGGGGTTGAGGTGAGTGTTGTGAATTACAAGTAGGAGGTACGTACAACACTTTCTATCCATTGAAGAACTCACACATGTTTCTATGATGTATTTTTCAAAAGGGGACTCAAAAGGGTGCCTGCACTGGGTGGTTACAACAATTGTAACTTAAGATGTTTTTCTTAGGCCCTTTTTAGTGACACATAGAATGTACAACAATGTTTGACCACTGGTGAGGGGTAGCACCCCGAAACAAGCGTGAGTTCTGCAATGTATTATTTAAAAGGGGACCCAAAATGGTATTTTCATTGGGTGGCTAAAGAAATTGTAACTTAATATGTTTTTCTTAGGCCCTTTGTAATGACACACGGAACGTACAATATTGTTTAGACACTGATGAGGGGAAGCACCCCAAAACAACATGGTTTCTATGATATATTATTCAAAAGGGTACTTTCACTGGGTGGCTATAACATTCGTAACTTTAGATGTTTTTCTTAGGCCCTTTGTAGTGAGACACATATTAGTACAACACTATCTAGCCAATGATGAGGGGTAGCACCCTAAAACAGGTGTGAGTTATGCAATGTATTATTCAAAAGGGGACCTGAAACGGTACCTACACTAGGTGTCTATGACAGTTGTAACTTAAGATGTTTTTATTAGGCCCTTTGTAATGACACAGAATGTATAGCATTGTTTGGCCATTGATGAGGGCTAGCTCCTTGAAACATGCATGAGTTCTACGATGTATTATTCAAAAGGGGACCCAAAAGGGTACCTACACTAGGTGGATACAACAACTATAACTTAAGATGTTTTTCTTAGGCCCTTTTTTGTGACACACAGAACATATAGCACTATCTGGCCATTGATAATGTGTAGCACCCCAAAACAGGCATGTGTTTCCTCTGTGATCTTCTTGATATTATGAACTTCATTCAATGTCCCTACAGGGTTAGGCACCAAATGGAAAAGGGAAAGGCCAACTGACAAGGACAAGTCTAAAGGCCAAATAATATTTGAATTGAATTTAAACACAAGTCATTGAAGACTATTTAGGACCTAACATATAGAATATTAGAGAGAAATATCAACAAATTATAAGCCATAATTCAAAGCATGATGTAACTAGCTTCATTAGGTACTTGGGTCTCATACATGGATGATGACCCACATGACGTATCAATATCTATTACAAATAACAAATCTAAGCTTCATGATAATTGTATGTGAGACACAACCATCAAAGGGGTGTTATGTTCTTATTGATGGGTCTACTGCTTGTAAACGTGGAAGTTGTACAAAGTTCAATATCTCTTACTTATCACTCATATTACATGTAATCTTCATCCTAGATCATACAAAGGCAATTTGATGTATACGTGTTTTGTACATAACTTAATTAAAAAAAAAACTTGGTTATGTACAGATTTGGAAGAAGCCTCATTATTGAGTTAATGTAACTAAGTAATTCATGAAATAAATACTACATAATGTAACTAACTAACGATGCAATAGAAGTAAATGATTTGTACATTGTTGGAAATGCATTTTGGATCGTGGAGGTGACCGCCCTTCAAACCTGCATTTGTCAAAGACAATAATAGGTTAAATGAATGAATAATAACTAAACATATATAAGATTTAATTTGAAAAAGATAATTAAATGTTATATGACTAAATAATAATTAAACATGTACGATGCTCTAGAAATAATAAAGCGAAATACCTCATGAATGATTTCCTCTTGGTTTTTAGAATAATTTATTCTCTACTAAACAGGACCAACCATGTGAAGGTGGAAGATCGTTTGGCCCCTCCCCGCCCTCACATCACTCTCAATTCCCCATACCTAATCATGCATAACAAGTAGCAAAACAAGAATTAAAGGTAAATGAAAGAAAGAAGGTACATGCATACATAACATATAAGGTTCACGCACAACTATAAAAACAAAAAATTGTACAGTCAATAATTTATATTAATAAAATTTGTCCTGAAAATGTGTACAGTCGCTTCTTTTTTATAAAATTCATGAGTGTATAATCATCCCATTCATATTGATATCGACCTTCAACTATTTGGCCATGTTCTGTTGCTAGAAGGTGATGGGTCATCTAAAGCACTATACTACTTCTAGTAGCAGGACATGGATGTTGATACACTACAAGGGCATCCACTGCAATAACAAAAAGCGTTAAGAGGACATGGTTATTTATTATTCATAGCAGTGTTTCATTAGTACAAATATCATTACTATGTTTTTTACCTGGAGGAGTAGTGGACACCATTGGTTGGATTGTCGTCAGTTCCTCTCCTCTTTGAGCACCCTCATCTACATGCTTTGTCATTGAAACAAGAAAAGTTATAACTACACCATCTAAAGGAAATATTTATAATCGTCATATTATACCTTTTATTTTAAAGACACACATACCATGATGGGTTTGTGAACCACTATTATCATGGGGTTGTCGTCCACCATCATCAAATGAACCGGTGTTGCTTTCCTTCTTAAAACAAATAGACACACAATTAATTGATGGGTTAAATAAATCATCAATATATTTGACAAGTAATCAACAACTACAATCTTGTCATTTTATTTACAAACCCATTCGAAGGGTTAGATTGTGTTCGTGATCGATTCATTTGTCGATTTTCCACCACAGCCTGAAAGTTAAACTTGATCCAGGAGGATCTAGGAACGCTCACAAAGGTCTAGGAGGATTCAAAATGATCACAAAGGTCCAGGAGGATTCAAAATGCTCACAGAGGTCCAAGAGAATCCAGAAAAGCTCAAAATTTTACCATCTCAAATTCTCTATAAAACTACATCATTGCTTAGAGCTCAGCGATAACTTTCCAATGACGTAAAAATTGCCTCAAACAGAGTTCATATGAAAATGTTATGGATGGCAAAAGTTCAAGTCAAAAACCAGGAAAAAAGTCAAAGTCAAAGGGGTCAAGGTGACACATGTCACCACTGCAAGGGTGACAGTTCGCATGATTGTGCAAGTCGTATAGTGATGACATGGTGACACATGGAAGGAAGGTGACATGGCATGTCCAGTTGGCAAGGTGATGGGAAATCGTATAGTCCAAGTGGACCAATTATGTGATGACACGTGGCAGAGATAGACCAATTAGAAGCTACCATGTGGTAGCCTCCCATTGGCCATTGATGGGTAAGGTTTGTTAAAATTTTGTTGGAGTTCGAAGGATCGAACCCGTGACCTTCCAAGACCTTTCACAAACCTCCTTTTCCATTGCGCCACACACATGAGACTTAACCTTATGTGGTGTGAGTTATGTTTAAGGTTGTTAAAGGTTTTTGAATGGACAGAAAAGGGTCTAGGTCCTAGCTCTCAACCCATCTCATATGGTTGTATTGTAACCAAGTTCTATATTCACATGGGGCTATAACTATATTCCACTGCATAGATGGCATATCAACAAACTTATGGTTCAAACAATATAAAAAACCATCAAATATATATATAACAACACCATAAAATATGGCATGGTTGATGGGGTTTGACCCCACGACCTGCCAATCAATATGCCAACGAAATAATTATTGCACCAAGGGCACGAGATTTGTTATGAACATCCTCCAACGAACATTTTGTCCCAAAAAATAGTTTATGATGGGAGGTTAGGGCCCGCACCCTATTTATAGGCGTGCAGACTGAGACAACAAATAGTTTGAGGTGTGCATGGATCCCAATACCAAGGTACTATACGTATTGCATAGATTTGTGTGCAAGGAAAGGAGCCTAATTTGGTATTGTCTTGATATGTGTGCCATGAGGTATATTAACTACACATAGGCAACTTTATACTCATTTTTCTCATTTTTCCAAGAGGAGCTCAATGGTGATGTTATTTTTGTGATGAGAGGTCATTTTTGAAAGTATTAGTTCATATTTCCATTAATGAATGCCACAGTGCTTCGTTTGGCGTGTAAAGAGGGTGAAATTGAGCCAATTCAAAATATGTTCGACTTTATACTCATTTTTCTCAAATTTTCACAAGGAATTCAATGGTAAACTCATTTTTTGAGTTTGAGTAGTGGAATTAAAGAGAGCCCATAAAATTGGTTTTTGTAAGTCGATGTTGTAATGTAATTTTGACATTTTGAGATGATAAGAGGCAGTCTTACTGTCTAGAAGGGACTTGGAGATGAATTAAAATATGCCATCAATATTGTATAATTTGAGTTATTTTATTTTCTGAAGTGTTATCTCATAATTCTTTAAATTAATCATCAGTTTATGAGATTTTGGATAAGAAGCGCAACATCATTTTTTTTGCAAATCACCTCAATACGATCAATAATTATTTTGAATCAAGTTAGATGCTAACATGTATATTTTAAAGGAATAAGTGGTATCTAAGGATTTTCGGATCAAGTGGTATCAAATCTAGTTTTGACATGTATTTGCAAGTTGTTGATGTGATGAGGTCCAAGACTCAATATTGGTCAAGGTGTTAAAGACTCTTGTTGGGAGGACAAAATGAGTAAATCCCTCATGAAGTTAAGGCTAGAGAAGAACATTAATCGGCAAATTTAGAAGGAGAATTTTGAATTAAGGATGCAATTGCAAACTCTTGAGGAAAAGAAGCAGAAGTTGCAAGATCGAATGATATGTCATGAGGAATTCCATAGAGGTATTTTTCATGAGTTGGAAATAAAGTTGCAGACCAAGGATCAGGTATTGGCACCATCATCATCATTCCATGAATATTGGCAAGTCGATAATGTAAAGTCTTTGATGCAAGAGAAACTAACTCTTTCAAAAGGCGTGATGGAGAAAGATGATTCTTAATATTATTCTTTTTCTCGTCAAGATGGAGAATTCTCAAAGATAGTTGAAGCAATGAGAACTTCAGATGAAGAGGTCCTTCATAAACAATTAGTCTTACCTTCCATTCTAGGTAAATGTAACATATGTAAGAGATATTTAAAGAAATATGTGTATTCTAAAGAGGAAATAAAGATGTTTCCTACTGGTAAATGATCTATGCATCCATGTGCCTCATGTGGAACTAGTAACCATAATATGGAGAAATGTTGAAGAAGACAGACTGTGAAAGAAAATCCATCCAAGAAGAAGGCTAAAGATAGAGGTCATTTCTCAAAACAAAGGAAAAGAGGGAATGAAGATAAGGGATCATGGTTCCAATATGGGAATAATACACTCTGGACTTATTGTGGTAAGAGTGGACATAAAATCGAGAATTCTTGGACACTTTATCCACACTTATGTCTAAAGCAGAACCGAAAATATGTAAAGGCACTTGCAAGAAGACAAGAAACAACCCCAGATGAAGTTAATAGTCTTGTTGAAATATTTGAGAAAGGATACTTCTTAATGGTTGGTATTAGCAGAGTGATATATGAAGACATCGAGGAATGGTTCCTGGACAGTGTCTCATCTCGCCACATGACCAGGATGAGATAAATATTCCTTAATTTCTCAGAGATTGACACAAATTTCTATGTAGGATTTGGAACTAACACCAGACAAGCAATAAAAGGGTATGGATATGTAAGATTCTAGCTTGATTCAGGAGGATTTCTAGGAATAGAGGATATGTTATATGTTCCATATTTGAAAGTAAACCTACTTGCAATT
The DNA here is from genome assembly GCA_009831015.1 of Picea engelmannii. Lineage (NCBI taxonomy): Eukaryota > Viridiplantae > Streptophyta > Pinopsida > Pinales > Pinaceae > Picea > Picea engelmannii. The sequence continues at coordinate 549,181 of ML795463.1, forward strand.
GCGGATTTTGAATATGAAGGGTATGCAATCACATTTTAGAATGACTAGGTACTTGAGTACTCAAGAGAAGCTACTCAAGACACAACAATAATGCTTGGTGTTTGCAAGGAGAGGTTATATAGGTTATCGGGAAGACCTATAATATGTTCTAATGGTTTCTTGGATTCAACATCAGATTTAGCATAAGATTCAATGTCAGATTCAACATCAGCATTAGAGACATTGTTAGAGATAGGAAGTATGAGACTCCTTCCAGTACTAAGGGAAGGATGAGTCCATAAATAAACCATCCATAATTGTAAATATGCATATTTGTAAAATGAAAGCTAATATGCATATGTAGATACCTACTAAGTCTATTTCTATTGTTGTATTATAAGGCTTGTAAGCCACTCATTATAGATTATAAGAGTGAGAGGAATTTTGTAAAATTTATATATAGCCACCTTATATGTTGATAAGAGAGAGGAATTTTGTAGGAGAAATTCTATATAGACACCTTGTATGTTGTTAAGAGTGAGAAGAATTTTGTAGAAGGATTTCTATATAGCCACCTTACATATTGTTAGAAGTGAGAGGAATCTTGTAAAAGGGTGTCTATATAGTTTCTTTATTATAAGAGTGAGAGGGATCTTGTAAATATTTATAAGCCTTTCGACAAAAATATAGACAAGTGTATTGTCTTGTTATCATCTAAAGGACTACATATGGGTCTAATTGTCTAAGTTAACATTCTTATTTTGAAGTACCAAAGGTGAAGGAATAGAAGGATGTAGGAATTTGGATCATATAGATTGAAAGCGGGAAGAGCATCGAAGCTATGTAAATCTTCCTAGAGTTGGTAAAGGAAAAATAATCTTTTTTGTAAGAGGATGCATGATATAAGCATATTCAATATATTATGTCATGTTCGTGTAGATGTATACATTGAGTAAAATAAGTTCATACAATACAGATGTATACAGAGAACATGTTTAGAGTTTCTTTCAAGGTAGAAGAGAGGTAATGGATAGGGAATTCATTCAGAGACTCCTACAAATACATCCATAGTATAGTAACAGAGAGTTTGAAAGGGAAAGGAATAGATTGGCATTCAACTTGGTTTCAGATTAGCCAAGATAGACTATCTTCAAGAGAGAAGGAGATGGGAGTGGATGTTGAGTATAGGATTCAGATTCGAATATTGCAGAGATTCAGTGAGAAAAAAAAAATTATGAAGGAATTTATGATCCATAACCAGAGCTATATCTATATTAGCGAAAATTCCAGAGGCCATATTTATAGCCATATTTCAGAAGAAAACAAAATTAGACTAATCTAATATCTAAGATCCAAGATGAAGACTGAGTCCCAGAATATTCAGCGAGATGGAAGAGTGAAGAAGCATCATCATCATTAAGTTACTAGATTAGAGCATTTCATTAAGATGGAAGACTGAGTAAGAGTTTTCATCACTAAGTTGTTGAAATATTCATATTTTTGGAGGACCAAAATTTCTACAGTGGGAAGGTGTGATCCAGGAGGATCCAAGAATGCTCATAGAGGTACAGGAGGATACGGAAAGCTCATAGATGTCTAGGAGGATCCATAAAAGATAAAACTTGACCGTAAAAAATGTTCTTGAAAACTACATCATTGTGTATAGCTCAACAATATCTTTCCAATGGTGTAAAAATCGCCTCCAACAAAGTTTGTATGCAAAAGTTATGGATGGTCAAAGTTAAAGTCAAAAACAAAGAAAAAAATCAAAGTCAAAGAGGTCAAGGTGACACGTCTCACCATTGCAAGGGTGACACGTGTAACTACCATACATGGTGTACAATGTTGACGTGGTGACATCACATGGAGACATGTGGCAGGCTAGTAATGTGTCATGTCAAGTTGGCAAGGTGATGGGAAATCATAAATCCAAGTGGACCAATTATGTGTTGACACATGGCAAAGATAGACCAATGATAAGTTGCCATGTGGAAGCCTCCCATTGTCCATTAATGGGTAAGATTTGTTAAAATTTTGTGGGAGTCTGGAGGATCAAACTCATGACCTCCCAAGACCTTTCACAAACCTCCTTTTCCATTGCACCACACACATGATACTTAACCTTATGTGGCGTGAGTTATATTTAAGGTTCTTAAAGGTTTTTGAATGGATGAAAAAGGGTCGAGGGCCTAGCCCTCAACCCATGTCATATCATTGTATTGTAACCAAGTGTTATATTCGCATGGGGATATAACTATATGCCACCGCATATATGGCATATCAAAACATTTATGGTTCAAACAATATAAAAAACCATCATATATATATATATATATATATATGGCATGGTCGACGGGGTTTGACCCCGTGACCTGCCAATAAATATGCCAACAAACTAATTGTCGCGCCAAAGGCACATGGTTTGTTATGGACGCCTGCCAAAAAACATTTAATGACAACCAACATTTATGGATGGGAGGTTAGGTCCTGTGCCCTATTTGTGGGCATGTTGACCAAGACAGAACACAGTCTGAGGTGTGCATGGATCCCAAGACCAAGGTACTATGCGAATTGCATATATTTCCGTGCAAGGAGAGGAGCCTAATTTGGTATTGTCTCGATATGCATTCCATGAAGTATATTGACTACACATAGGAAACTTTATACTCATTCTCATTTTTCCAAGAGGAGTTCAATGGTGATGTTATTTTTGTGCTAAGAGGTCATTTGTAAAAGTATTAGTCCATATTTCCATTAATGAGCGCCATAGTGCATCATTTTGCGTGTAAAGAGGGTGAAATTGAGCCAATTCAGAATATGGTCGAATTTATACTCCTTTTTCTCATAATTTTGCAAGGAATTCAATGGTAAACTCATTTTCATAGTTTGAGCAGCGGAATTAAAGAGAGTCCATAAAATTGGTTTTTGTAAGTCCATGTGTACTGTAATTTTGACATTTTGAGATGATAAGAGTCAGTCTTACTGTCTGTAAGGGACTTGGAGATGAAGTAAAATATGTCATCAATATTGTATAATTTGAGTTATTTTACTTTCTGATGTGTTATCTCATAATTCTTCAAATTAATCATTTGTTTATGAAATTTTGGATAAGAAGCACAACATCATTTTGTATGAAAATCACCTCAATACAATCAAGAATTATTTTGAACCATGTTAGATGCTAACATGTATATTTTAAAGGAATAAGTGGTATCTAAGGATTTTCGTATCAAAACTTAAAGTCAAGAATCAAGTCTTCTTTGGTGGCGATAGTCTTGAATGTATCTCCTTGCATCACATGGCATAAGATATGGATCTTTGCTTACTAGTTGCAATTAGATAAAATTTGCATGATGATATGTATAATATGAATAAAGTATTTGGTACTTACAATATGAGATTTTAATTTCAATTAACCACCTTGGCCAAGTTTGTGCTACCCATGTTTTTCTAGTCTTTCTTTGGTTACTTTTGACGTGTCTGGGAGCCTACGAAAAGTTTCAAGTATGTTATAAGATATCATGATTGTGTTTGTAGAAATAAACAAAATTCATCATATTCAATTCAAAATATCATAAATTAACTTCCAAGGCTAGGTGGTGTCTTCCCTTCATTTATCAATGGACTCTCCTTTGTGTCCTCATGTATATTATTCCATTCCCTCTTGTGAATGGCCAGAGGATGATTATACTTAGGGTTATTTTTCAATTGAACCCTATATTGATCTCTGACATATTTCAAATATGTACCGGCCCTCGAGGTGATTTCGAACTTGTTGAATAAATCACCAACAGGTTGACCATATGATTTATAAGATTATTTTTCAAATCTTTATTCTGGGCATTCCACTGTGTGCGAATGGTGGACCCGAAAATATTTAAAGCCTTGTCTTGCAAGGTCCTGTGAAAAATATTGTTTCCTAAAAAATGATATGATAATTATATTAAAATAATATAAAATATGTAGGATTCAATCAAATGGTAGGAACTATTTAACATATTCAAAAATACTTAGGATTTGTTGTATCTTCAAGGGAACCAAGTTTTTGTCCACCAAATAGTTGATGGAGAGTTTTCCCAAGATTTGAACATGTGTTTCCCCAGGATAGCAATGTTTTGGCCGCATAGATCCAATATCCTCATGAGATTCTCCCTGTAGACACTCACATGCACAGTCTAGCATGTGTGGTGGGGGCGTCTCATGGGCCCCATGAGTTTCAGTCCTCTGAGCCATATACAAAGAGGAAAATAGCCTCACAGGTATGTGGCTCATGCTAGGATGCTATGGGGTTTGTGCATCCTTTCCACGAGTAGTGTCCCCATGACCAGGTTGTCACATCGGATCTAAAAGTGTGTATAGAAAGAAAAAATTATAGTATTGCTCATATAACGATATTAGACAAAAATTTCATAAATCAATATATGTCAGAATTTTATTTTTAAATTGTGCTTACCCCAAATTGTTTTGTATCTTGCCTTAAAATTTTCATCCTTTCTTTTCACTCCTCTGTAAGTGGCTTGGACCTAGTCAATTAAATTTATTCCATATTTATATTTCTCAAGGCCTTTTGAATTGTTTCCGTCGGTTTCATGGAATCATATATTTTTTCTCACACATCATCATGCTACGACAGTGTTCTTGTCTACATCAACAAATAAACATGTTAATTCAATTATGGTAAGAAAGAATTGATATGAAAAGCATTGTTATACATGTTGAAATCTAGTTGGTGCCTTCCCACGATCACCTTGCCACATTAAAAGATGCATGACAATTTAGAATGTTAGAAAATAATCAAAGAAGCATGAGCTATTAAAATTTATGTTAAAGATATAAAAAGTAAAAAATTAATTATAGGTTTGGCATACTAGTAGAACATATTTACCCCCATAATAGCAGTGCTTCCATCGATTCAATTCAAATCATAATCGGCCAACAACTATTCCCCTGCAGTTATTGTTTTCATTGCACTTATGAATATTTGATTTCCTTCACACCCCTCAAATATGCAATTGGGTTTCTTTTTTTTGTGTCCTGTGTCTTGTATTGTTAATAATCCCTACAATATTCCTCGATGCCTTTGGCCTTCCATTAATATACACCATCTCTCCTTTATTTTGATCGGTGTCTTTTACATGTATATGATTTGCAATGACTACATATCTCTGCATACTTGGAAATATTGGACCAACCTCAACCAATCTCCATAGTTGTAGCATGGTCTGACATACTCCATAAACTCAACAAGTCCTCCATCTTTCACCTTTATGCCATCCATGAAGAATAGGCCTAGACCATGTATGGAAAACAGGGAAATGTGATAAATCCTCTCATTTACATAGAAGTTAGTTTCCAACTGAAGAATTTCATTGGGTACCCATCGTCTCACTAGATGTTTGTACCTCAAAAGAACCTCGACGTCACCTATGCTCTCATCATCATAAGAACATGAACCTCATTCGAAGAGAAATAATTGCATGTGCCTATAGAATTTTCTTCTGACATTTTCACCTCTAGTTGATCTCACCCGGTTAGATGTGTTGGATGTAACACTTTTCCCCCCTCCCTCTAGAAATTCCCTTGTTTGAGTGATATTTCTGATAGGTACATGTTCAATTGTACCTACACTTCATCAAATGAGAAAACATAGTTAGCAAAAGGGGAGAATTTATGGACAAGGAATAATTCGACCCTATCTTTCGAATGCCAAAGCTAGACGTTGTCATAATTTGACCCAATACATAATCTGACCCAACACATAATTATAAATTTTTTATTGTTTTAATGCTTCTTGAATGGCCTGAAATGGCCCAATTTTGGAATATAAAGGACCTTTGACTTCTATATGGAGGCAAAAATGTAATGCAAGCAATTCATTTTCTAATATTTTTATATTCAATGTTTTGTGCATCTTGTTAATACGTAATCCATTAGAAAGGTTCTTAGATCCATACCAATGTGCATATTCTCTAAACTAATGCTTGATCATGGGGATTAAACTTATTTTCCCAAATCTATTCTAGTGTGGCACAATGTGTCTTTCAACAAAAGTAAAATTTTAGATGTTTTCCATTTGTAGGCATCTCTCATTTTTCTCCTTCAATATTACTCAAGTAGAAGGTATTGGGTCCAAATTTAGCATCAATATTGAAAATTATAAGCCACAATATATCAAAATTTCCATGTTTTCTAACATTTTCCCTTCTCTTTTCCCACAACAAGACCATATCATCTATCTAAAAATCCTTGTGCTTGGCCATCTTATCAAAAATTGATCTGGATTTTATGAGAAGAACGAAATGAATACAGATTATTAAATATGTTTAACACAGAATAACAGAGGTACAGTAAAATTGGTTTCTATTCAATAAGGAAATAAGCTAAAACTATATAATGCAGCGAAAAACAAGCTTGTTGGAATGGTGGTGGCTTATCTCTGAGAAGAGATGTGTCGGTTGCGCTCATTCGCAAGAATATTATTACAATGAGGATCTGAAGGAATTTTTACAATAAACATGAATGCCAAAATCCTATACATCCAAAAACCTAACGCTAGGATATGAAGCGCCAAAAGTCATGTGGGCCTCGTTGGGGTAAGCTAGTACATCAAGTTCTCATGGTCGTAACTTTTGCATATGATATTCGTTTTAGGCACACGATATCCCGTTGGAAAGGTCTATCCAAGGACTGCACATGTTTTCGTCAAAATCTAATTTTATTTACATTCAGACTGTGGAAATCCCTAAAAATGTTGTTTAGGGCCTCAAAACGGTCCCGGAAGTCAGGGACCCAAAAACTAGGAAAAAAATACCAAACTAGAAAACTGCCAAAATGAACGAGTTGGAATAGGTGGGAGGCCACTGACATCCATATGGATCAATCCTCCCCCCTTAGGAAGCAATGGTCTCCATTTCATTGAGTTATCCCATCAGATGAGAAATGTTTTGCTAAATTTGGCCTCGGGTGAGCCACTTGCCTTGGTGTAGGAGTTGCCCTGCATTGACAACTCGATAAAGTTGGATCCTTTGTTTTCGAGTGCCCTTGACCTGTGTGTCCACAATATGATCATTGGATGCATGTTGTATGCAATTAGGGTTGAGCTATGTTGGTGTCAACTGCTCTGCAATCTCTGAGGTGTCCAATAATGGTGGAAAATACGATCGAAGGAGAGCCACGTTGAATATTGGGTGTAAGCCAAGGAAAGGGGGAATGTTGATCTCAAAATCATTGTCACCCATAGGCTTGGTGATGGTGTACGACCCATAATGGAGTGGTAGAATCTTCTGATGGGGCCCTGTAAAGAGTTCTTTCTGCAAGTGCAACCAAACTTTGTCTCCCACCTGAAAGTTATGTGGCACCTGATGTTGATCATGGCATTGCTTGTACTTGGCATTGGACTTCTAGAAAATATCTTGAACCTGTTGGCAGACGTGTTGGATCTTCTCAATGAACCGGGTGTCTTTGTCAGCTTTAGGTGGATTATGGGATGAGTCGATCGAGGTGGTCATGAGGGGTAGTGCAACATCCATGGGGCCTAATGGTTGGAATCCCAACCCCACCTGAAAGGGGTTGTGGCCAATGGAGCTATGCAGGGCTTGGCTATAGATTTGTTGGACATATGGAATACTCTCATCCCATATGCGGGGGTGCTTGGAATTGTACATGCGCATGATATGCACGATCATTCGATTGACGACCTCAGTTTGTCCATCTATTTGGGGGTGGAAGGTAGTGGATTTGATGAGTTTGGTGTCCAGCAGTGACCAGAGGCTTGACTAGAATGTGTTGAGGAACTAAATGTTCTGATCTGAGACAATGGTTTGTGGGATCCCAAAATGTACCCATACGCATTCAAAGAAGATCTTAGAAGTGGCCTCTACTATGATGTTCTTCTTGCAAGCGGCCAGAATTTCCATCTTGGAAAAGCGATCAACAACCACAAAAACACAGTCATTTCCCCTCTTGGTGGATGGAAGGCCTGACATGTAGTCCATTGAGATGGGTTCCCACGGCCTGTCAGGAGTAGGTAGAGGCGTGTACAAGCCCTGTTTCTTAGTGGTCGGTTTGGAAATAGCACATGCAGTGCAGGACCTGATATACTTGTCGACATCATGTCAAAGTTTCGACCAGTAGAAATGTTTCTGCAGCATGACCACTGTCTTTTCGATGCCAAAGTGTCCTGCCACCCGACTGTAGTGAGCTTCCCAAATTAGCTTCACATGCTCTCTTGATGGAACACATAGATGGCCCATATGACACAACATCCCGTACTGAAGATGGAAATTAGTGACCACAGAGTTTTCTCCCAACATTTGGTAGGTGGTGGAGAAGTCAGGGTCCATCTCATAGAGGTGGGGTCATCTAGAGGTCTCGTGGCCACAAGATTCTAGCACTGTGGTGAGTGCTGCGAATGGAGGTCAGCTAAGGAAATCAACAACTCAGTTGGTACTTCTTGTTTTATACTTGATGTTGAGGTGGAACTCCTGCAAGTATGTGGACCACTTTTGATGGTGGTCATTCTGCAATTTTCCTTGGGTCTGCATGAACTATAGAATCTTGTTATTAGTGTGGATGATTGTCTCCTTCCTATGAATGTAATGTCTCCAATGGAGACAAGATTGCATAATGGAGTACATTTATTTGTCATAAGTAGGGTACTTACAGACATCATCTGATAGTGTCTCACTATGATATTCCATGAGGTGGCCATGTTGAGTGAGAACGACGCCCACAACATAGTCTAAAGAATTTGTCTCGATCTCAAAGGGATGTTGCAGGTCCGGTAATGAAATCACTAGGGATGAGCACAAGGGTTGCTTCAAATTATTGAAGGCTTGTTGTTGGGACATGCCCCACATAAATTTTTCCTTACCACCACCCCTGGTTACTTGTTTGAGGGCCCATGCGAGATGAGAGAATCCCAACAAAAACCTGTGATATAAATTGGTGAGGCCCAAGAAGCTTTGAAGCTCAGTGAGTGTGGTTTGGGATGGTCAGTCATGAATGACCTGGATCTTGGCTGGATCCACATGCACATCATGTTGATCAACGATGTAGCATAAGTAATGGACCATGTCCATGTTGAAGGATCCTTTTTTCAAGATTGCATATAGCTGGTGTTGTCGCAAGGTGTGTAGAACCTGTTGAATATGTTGCAAGTGTTCCTCCCAAGTCTTGTTGTAGATGAGGATGTCATCTAGATACACCACTACAAAATTATTGGTGAAAGGTTACAGGATATCCTCCATCATCCTCATGAAAATTTTTGGGGCATTTGTCAAACCAAAGGGCATGACAGACCATTCAAAAAGACCTTCTTTTGAATTGAAGGCGGTCTTCCATACATCTTTCTATTCTATTGGGACCTAGTGGTAGCTAGACTTCAGATCAATCTTACTGAAGTATTTTTCCCTCGTGAGATGATCAAGGATGTCATCGATTCATGGAATCGGGTACTGGTTCTAGACTATGATTTTATTCAGGTCCCAGTAATCAATGCAGAGTCACCAGGTCCCGTCTTTCTTCTGCACCAGCACGATTGGGTTCCCACAAGGTGATGAGTTGGGACGGATGTGCCCCTTGTAGAGTAGTTAATGGATCTACCACTTGATCTCCTTGTTTTCTAACAGAGAGAGGCAATATACTGTCCCATTTGGTAGCAGTGGGTCGGGGGTTAGATCGATGGGATGTTTGACTTGGAAGTGCAGAGGTACCCCGGTAGGTGAGGATAATATATCCAGGTATTCTTCCACGACCTTATCCACTTACTTTTGTTGTGTGGAGAGATCGTCCGCGGAGGCACTGGATGTGGTTGTGATATTTTGCTCACTCTGAGAGAATCACAAAGAATACAAATTTCATGGTCTGAGAGATGACCTTCTTGCATTGCTTGGCAGAGATCAAGGAAATAGAACTAGGTGGGATTGTGTTAGGTATCCTGTACAATTTCCTGTTCAAAGTAATAATAACACTACAAGGACTAGACTTATATACAACATGACATTTCCATAAATAAGTGTAATTTTTAAACCTATGAAGTAAAGCAATGCATATGGATTCTTAAGAAAAACAAAAATTAATCAATGTCTCATACACATAGTACACAGAGATATACGTTGGAAACCCTTAACCGAGAGAAAACCAGACTTCCTTGGTGCCACACCTTTTAACTCTTCATTGTATTAATTTCACCATTCACCATACAATATATACAATATTTTAGGTATTTTGTAGATACCAAAACTGTAATCCCTTAATCCAAGATTAATTTATAAAACCGTTAAAAATAGAAAAATCCCTTAATCCGCTAGTTTTTGAATCTAGCACGCCCACACACACACATGCAAATAACATAACACATACCCAAAATTCTCCCACTTGTTGTTTTCTTTTCATACAGGGGTTCACATGATTACATAGTCAACAATCCAAGGTAACAATTCCCATTGTTACTCTACACCAAGAGAACTTCTCTGTTCTCATAGACTTTGTCAATGAATTTGCAACATTCTTCAAAGCGTCAAGCTTTTCCAGCAACACCTTATTTACTTCAACCATGTCTCTCACAAAGTGATACTAAAAATCAATATGCTTTGTCTTCGAATGATAAGCATGGCTCTTTTCTAGGAATATTGCACTCTGACTGTCACACACTAATCTCACTAATTTTTTCACCAACCCAACACCTGAACACAATCTCTGTAACCATATTGCTTCCTTGCTTGCATGAGTGGCTACCATGTATTCAGATTCTGTAGTTGAGAGTACCACTACAGCCTATCTTTTGCTCATCCAACTGATTTCTCCTCCAAATAGGATAAACACATACCCACTTGTGGATCTTCTTCTATCTAGATCTCCAGCCCAATCTACATCAAAAACCCATGTATGTCCACCACTCTGTCCAATCCTGGTATTCCTTGGTAGCACAATCCATAATTGGTAGTGCCATGCAAATACCTAAAGACCCTCTTTATTGTTGTCTAATGCTACTTCCCTAGTTTTGACATATACCTACTCAAAACTCCCACTGCATGTGCAATGTCCGGTCTATTACAGACCATTGCATACATCAAAATGCCAACTGCACTGGCATACGGGACATGGGACATGTACTCTTCTTCTTCATGTGTCTTGGTACATTGATCTGCAGATAACTTTACACCTATAGGAATAGGAACCTTGACCGAATTACTTCCATGCATATTAAACCTCTAGAATATCATCTCAACATATTTTCTTTGATTCAACCAGAGTTTCATGTTTTCACGATCTCTTTTAAACTCCATTCCCATAATGAAGTTAGCAGCATCGAGGTCCTTCATGTCAAATTTAGAGGATAGTTGTGATTTCACCTCCTTGATAACATCCATGTTATTTCCTATCAGCAACATGTCATCAACATACAGCACTACATAAATGAAGTGATTACCAACCTGCTTGGAATATACACAGTGATCGGCCCTACTTCTCACAAATCCCAATCCAAGGATGTATGTGTCAAATTTTTGGTACCACATCCTAGGTGATTGCTTCAGACCATATAGTGACTTCTTTAGCTTACAGACCATCTCTTTCTTTCCCTTCACTACAAAGCCTTTTGGTTGCTTCATGTAGATTTCTTCTTCCAAGTCCCCATGTAGGAATGTTTTCTTCACATCCATCTGTTCCACTTCAAGATCAAAAGAAGTAGCAATAGATAAAATAAATCTAATAGAAGTTAACTTGGTAACAGGAGAAAAAATCTCACCAAAGTCAATTCCCTCTACCTGGGAATAGCCTTTTTCTATTAATCGAGCTTTGTGTTTCTCCACTTTTCCTTCTGCATTAAAATTCTTCTTAAACAACCATTTGCTACCAACATATTTTCTTCCATATGGAAACTCAACTATATCCCATGCCTCATTCTTATCCAAGGCATCCATTTCTTCAACTATGGCCTTCTTCCAGAGTTATTATCCTCTGAATTCACTACTTCCCTGACAGTTCTGGGATCATCATCAGTAAAAGATAAAGAAAAATTAGAATGAAAATCAGGTGGACTATACCTTTATGGTTTCCTTCTTTCCCTCACTGGTCTCTTCAATACTGGGGTATGAGGTTCTTCTTCTTCTGCTTCATCTTCTTTAGATGATTCATATTTTTCATCATCCAACTCAAACTCTATTTTATAAGGTTCTTCTTTCCTTAGTAGGAATTCCTGTTTGGAAACATCGTTTACCTCTCTAAAAACGATATCTCGATTGTAAACAATCTTCTTAGTTTGTGGGTTCCAAAGCTTATAACCTTTCACACCATCTTTATAACCCATAAAGATACACTTTTTCAGCTTTATTATCCAACTTACTCCTATTTTCCTTTGGAACATGTACAGAAGCATCAAAATCAAACACTTTGAGATGTTTAAGAGAGGGTTTCTTACCAGTACATACCTCGTGTGTAGTTTTATCATCCAAATATGATGAGGGTGATCGATTGACCAGGCAACATGTTGTACCCACCGCCTCTACCCGTAATTATTGTCCTAAATCGGCACCACTAAGCATGCTCCTTTATTTTTCCATCAGTGTCTTGTTCATCCTTTCTGCAACTCCATTCTGTTGAGGTGTGTATGGGGTAGTATTATGCCTTTCTATACCACACTTCTTACAAAATTCTTCGAATTCATTTCCACAGAATTCTCCACCATTATCTATCCTCAATACCTTTATTTTCTTCTCTGTCTGATTTTCTACTAGAGCCTTAAACTCTTTAAATTTATCAAATACCTCATATTTCTTTCTAAGAAAATAAATCTATGTGTTCCTTGAGAAATCATCTATGAATGAAACATAATACACAAATTTACCTAGTGATGGAACAGGCACAGGTCCAAACACATCACTTTGTATCAACTCTAAGATCCCCTTTTCCCTTGTAGCACTAGATGGGAATCTTATTCGATTATGTTTACCATATATGCAATGTTCACAGAAATCAAAATCCAGAGTGAAATTAGACATACCTTCAACTATACCTTTACCATGTAGTGTTTGAAGGCTCTTTTCTCCAATATGCCCCAGTCTTTGATGCCACAGCATGGTATTCTTTCCAAGGATAGTATTGGTCTTGTCTTATTTATTTCTCTACTCATGGACAACAAAACTGTTACACCCATTAGTATAAGTTCTTCCCAACAACTTGTATAGAGTTCCACACCAAACTCCCCTCATCAACACCATTTCTCCTCATACCATCTTGCAAGTTCCCTTTCCCAATACAATATCCACTCCTACATCATCCAACTTGCTTACAGATATTAGGCTCCTGGCTAGTTTTGGAATGTGAAAACCCTAGGGAGATTTATAATCCTTCCATCTTTTAGCAACAACTTAACCCTTCCACATCCCATGATTTTGGTTGTCGAGTCATCTCCTAGGAATACATCACCACCATCATATTTTTCATATTCACAAAACTACTCCCTGTGAGGAGTCATATGATATGACGCACCTGATTTGATTAACCATACAACATGGTCTACATGTGTACTTGTAGATGCCAAGTAAACATCACCTCCTTCTTCAGTGGAGGTTTTTACCTCTGTGGAAGAGGTATTATCAGATCCCTTTGGTTTATCAACCTTATTAGACTTGCAATCTTTCTTATAATGCCCTGTTTTACCACACTTCCAACATTTCCTCAAATATTTTCCTGGAGACTTAGATCTACCTGTAGATTTAGATCTCCCACCCCCCCGGAGACTTACCAGGATTCATGTCTTGGGTACAACCTCTTACAAATAAAGCATATGTCCTCTGACTATCCATGCTTTTCCACCTCATCTCTTCAGATAACAAGGATGCAACTACATCCTCATACTTCAATGTAGATTGAGTGGTACTACCAATTTCTCCAACCAGATTATCCCAAGAGTATGGAAAAGAACATAAAAAAGTAATACACGCATATTCTTTTGCAATCGTAATATTAACAGACACCATTTGACTTACCAGAATATTAAATGAATATATATGTTCTGTCACAGAATCTCCATCTTCCATCCTAAGATGATACAACTTCTTTCAAAGAAACAATGTGTTTACCAGGGACTTTGATTGATACAAATTCCCTAACTTATCCCATAGTTCCTTGGTTGTAGATTCTCCCGAGACATTTAACAACACCGAATATGCCAAGCAAAGTCGAATAGTACTCCTTTCTCTTTTGTCCAACTTCTCTCAATATTCCTTCGACATACCAGTAGGTGGTGTACTAGTAATTTGTGTACCAGTAGACTGTGTGACAGTAGACTGTGTGACAGTAGACTGTGTACTAGTAGGTTGTGTACCAGGATCCACATCGATCTGGTGTTCTTTGTCTACAAGAAGGTCCTCCATCTTGAGCTTCCATAGCTCAAAGTTTTTACCATTGAACGTCTCTATCTCGATTCTATAAAAGTGTGTCATTCCTCTTTATACACTCAAATCACCACTACAAAAGATCCCACTAAACCCAGATTTATCACAGACCCTAGATAAACTTGATCTATCAGGACTGAGCCAAACCCTCGGCAACAAAGGCATACCCCTGAAGAAAACAATGAGCTCTGAAACCACATGTAAGTTTTAAACCTGTGAAGTAAAGAAATGCATACAGATTCTTAAGCAAAACATAAATTAATCAATGGATCATACACATAGTACAGAGATATTTACGTTGGAAACCCTTAACCGGGGGAAAACCAACCTTCCTTGGAGCCGCACCTTTCAACTCTTAATTGTATTAATTTCACCATTCACCATATACAATATTTTAGGTATTTTGTAGCTTGTTGGTGCAATTATATGCATAATATATTACCAAACATAAATTATCAACCGGGATTCATAATCAGTAGAGTTGATGCACTATATGTGTCGATAACAGATAGGTTCCTATTTCTATTTAGTATAGATAAGAAAATCATTTAGAAACCAACACACTTTTAAAAATAACAATCTTCACACAATTCAAAAGCTAGAAAGTAACACTCATAAACAAACAAAAACTCTTGCTCAGATGATGGACCAGTTCATTGATGGCTCATGAAAGGGAAATATGAACTTTGATTCTATTCCCTGAAACAACTAAACTAACAAGTGGGATGCTCCATTAAAGCTCACGTATGGTGAAATATGGAGATCCAATTGTTCCTGCATTACCACACTTTGCAACTAATTTGAATAGTGAAATAAAAAAAAATAACATGAAATCAAAATAACAAATACATGAAATGAAAATATACACTATCAATTTACAATAAGCTTACCAAGTTGGATCAGTGGCCCTTGTCGATGCCAACATGGAAGCTCTTAGATCAACAGATGATAACTTCTAAGAGAGACAAAATCACTGAATCCAAATTTCCATTAATCTTCAACAAATAGGTTTACAAAAGGAGTCTCTTCATGAATCCAATCTACATCATAACAATTCTCCTCAAGAACCTATATCATAACAATTCCCGTAATCTACATAATAATGAATCCTCCTCCAATCTACATAATAATAATTCTCTCCTCCCCTTATGAAGATAGGGCACTCTCTTTTATACATGAGATCTTTGAAAAGAAGATAAACATCTCATAATTACAGATCCACTTTTCTCTCAACCCATTTCCCATTATTACAAAATATAATCCCTTCAAATCCTCACACATATCTCTCATATATCTTGGATAAGATATGACAACCAAATCTCCATGATCTTCTCCTTGTATTAGGAATGAATTATCTCCTCACATCTTGAAATGGTGGAGGAAGTATTCGAGAAGTCTTTTGAATTAATCCTTCACATATTCCTACACATGATAAATCTCACACATTTTTGAGATATATGAAAACATGTCAATTTTGTAATATTTAATCACAAATTCCATTTTAATACTAAAATAAATGATTTGGAAATAATAAGGTTTAACCCATATCTAATTATGAAAATGGTATCATGAAAGGTTAATGGGGCGATGAAATGTGAAGACTGATGAAGGGAAAGGTGGATGGAAATACGACATTTCTGAGNCAAATCCTCACACATATCTCTCATATATCTTGGATAAGATATGACAACCAAATCTCCATGATCTTCTCCTTGTATTAGGAATGAATTATCTCCTCACATCTTGAAATGGTGGAGGAAGTATTCGAGAAGTCTTTTGAATTAATCCTTCACATATTCCTACACATGATAAATCTCACACATTTTTGAGATATATGAAAACATGTCAATTTTGTAATATTTAATCACAAATTCCATTTTAATACTAAAATAAATGATTTGGAAATAATAAGGTTTAACCCATATCTAATTATGAAAATGGTATCATGAAAGGTTAATGGGGCGATGAAATGTGAAGACTGATGAAGGGAAAGGTGGATGGAAATACGACATTTCTGAGACTAAACATACCCCCCAACTGAACTTGTTGCATGTCCTCATGCAGTTGTGCATGGATCTTCTCAAGAAATTTTGGCATCTGAATTTTGGCTTTGAGTGATGATAATGAATATTTCCAGGATGGGATATACATGAGTAACAACTGACATTTTCTTATGGTTGGTTCTTGTGTGACAACCATGAATATAGAGAATGTTGGTTCTTGTGTAAGCAACATTCATTTCTTTATTTGTTCTCTTGTTGTTATGATAATAAAATGTTGGTTCTTGTGTAAACAACATTCATTTCGTTATTTTTTCTCTTGCTATTATGATAATAATTTACCCATTTACTTGCTGGAATAAGAAAACATCACTGAGTATAAGAGAGCCCTTTTTGTACATTTGTGAATCATGCCAATATGTATATAAATGCTTATGAAGCAAAGTGCAACAGAGTATCGTTGGAAGAGAAGAAAAAAAAAATGTTGGTAAATGGTAAATGAGACGAAAAAATGGAACGGTAGTGGAAAAATGGAGTGATGATAGCGAATATAGTCCCCCCCCCCCCAACTAAATTGGTTGCATTTCCTCATGCAACGTGGCATGAGTCATAGAAGCGAAAAGGAAAGGGAGCATGGTGAGGGATTTTTCCAAATTCATTCACTCTAGCATGTAAGGAATTGCATGATTAAAGATTAGAAAACAACATACCTCCACTTACCCAAAATGTTGATGAAATATGCAATAGGAATATGGATAATGTGGTTGATGGAGCATGGAAGATGTCATTGTTACAGGATCATGTGTGTCATTTTTACAGGATCATGTGAAAGGAGACTGTTGATGTAGCTGCGACTGTTGTCACTGCTGGATCAAAGAATGTGAAGTGGAGGAATCTGAACTGCTGCTGATGAATCATGGAAAAGAGGAAGTAAGGAACTGTAGTACTCTCATATAGTTGAAGTCATGCTACTGTAACTACTGAGGAGTCATGGAAAAGTGTATAGTCTTCCCCTGCTGCTAAACCCGATGGTACAATTCTAATCATGCGAACGAATGTGTTGATATCGAGCATGAAGAGAAGTCATTGGATTACCGACCATTGATGAATGTTGTTAACAAATGTGAGGCAACTCATCATTGATGTCAATGAGTGCCAAGGTACCTGAGTACATCTTGCAAAGTGAGAATGAATGAGCTGATGTCGAGCCACTTACAAGATTTGACGATCAAGGGATAGTGATGTATTCCCATGATTGTTAGCAAGAGAACTTGCCATTAAGGCATGCAAGCCTCCAAGTACTCAAAAAGGAACTCTATTCTATATCCCAGATAAGGTGTTGAGGTCGATGGGGTAAGACTTGTTGAAAGGTGGGCCTTAAGGAATCACACATCATTCAACGCGAGTTTGTAAAAAGATTGGTAGGACTATAAATGAAAATATCTTAGTAGCAACAATGTTTAGGGCTAGGTAATAGAGTCAAGGAAAGGGAGACGCATGGTTTTATTGACAAGGAAAAACGAACTGCAAAAGATAAAGGGATGTATGCGAATCAGAAAGATAGGCGTGTGTGAATCCATGACGGATAAGGCAATGAAATAGCAGACTCTGGCATGGATGACGAATAAGCTTGGAAGGATAATTGTGGGTAGACATTCATGACGCAAATGGGTTTATGAATGGTTTCTTGTGTAACTGCAAACGTCATGAGATGTATGAAGATCAGCTCCTTCAAAGTGTCCAACAAGGCATGTTTCACAGAAAGAGTTTGTGATTCTTGAAAATCACTTCGTCATGAGATGTGACCGGCTGTGAACCTAAAAAGATTAGTACCAATTCCTGCACGAAAACTTGTGAGAAGTTTGAAAACATAATCATGGAGAAGGAAGTACGAATGTGGCAAATTAAAGAAGTAACATGCGTTTATACCTGTTGTCGTTGCACACTTATTCCATTATTGATTGTTGCTTGAAGTGACTTTAGGAAAACAATTAGCGTTTAAGTGTAGAAGCATGTGTTGGCATTGTTTTCAGGAATTTGTTGAAAATTCCATTTGCAATTTGGCAGTCTTATAATTTTATTTTATTTTTCTAATTTTGATTTTTATAGTTTGTTTTCAAATTTTTATAAAAAAAAAATTAACTAATTTTATTATTTTTAATTGTTTTGTTTCTATTTGCTTTTTTTTTGTTTTTTTTTTATATATAATTTTTTATAATGTTTTTATTTTTGGAAAATAAAAGATTATTGCTTTGATTTTGTGTTGCCTAAAATTTTATTATTGTTATCTATGCAAATTTCATAATTGAAAAATAGCATCCATCTGCAGTTTTGATCACCTCTATAATAACCTTTAGCTTCAAAGTTCAAAGGCATCTAGGAAAGACCTAAGCAAACTCCTATCCATAACAACTAGAGACTATAGCTTAGCTATGGGTATGGGGTTTCTATAATTCCAATGCCCTCAATTGCAGCAACTACAATGCCAACTACCAACACTATGTTGCAATACCAACTCGTAAAACCACAATCATAGAAAAATTTCCATTAAGAGACAAGACAATGTTGCACGATTCTTCCAAATTGTGACAATTGAGCGGCAAACGTTACATACCTCTGCCCGTCAAAATGAAAAGGAGAGAGACCTCTAGGGGTAGATTGACCCTTTGATCTGTGTCTATTATGTCCATCCATAGCCACACAATGAAAAGGACCAATGAATTATGGCTCGACCCATAAGGAAATTGAAGAAAACCTGTCAGAGACTATTCTTGTCTTAGTCTTGCAATTTATAAGAACGACATCTTCTTTAGTGTTCTTCGATGGAGGATGGCAACAAGGATTAGCTTGGTTCCAACCTCAGAACATAAAATTCATGTTGGTTGCACTTATTGGACTCTTGTTTCAGACTACGGTTCGTCTAATGGACTATTCTGGGAATCTCTTCATTGAATGTGCCATCACTTCTGTCAGAATTTGATCATGTGTTTAACACACAACTTACCTGCCAAGATCATTTATTTGAACTGTAATTACTTTTAATTTTAAATGGCGGTATTGACCAGATCCTAAAATGGAATACACATTTTCCACTATAACTTGCTTTAGTTGAACTCAAGCTGCAAATACCCCATAGTGTTATTGATGAATTTGGACATTCTATTGGATCAGGTATCCCCAACAAGTTCTTTGTCGATGGTTGTATAATATTGGTTTCCATACTAGATGATTGAAACCTTGAGGATGTGCAGAACAATTGAGAACCCACTTGTGAGCATACACTACATTAGCTAACTGCATTTAAAAACGGATTATGGTCTTGAAGTTTATCCCTAATGATAATGATGCAGATACAGGTAGGTCGAAGTGTGAAAATCCAAGGGTCAGAATTGTAACTGAGAAGAAGAATTTATCTGTATATTATTTAACGCAACTACCAAATCCATCCATGTTGGTGTCAACCCTGCCCAAAGTCTCTCCTTGGAGAGCTTCAGGTTGCCAAAATCAATTATTTGTTGAATGATGAGCGAAAATACTCTAATGGTTTTATATAAAAAATAAATAAAATTTGTTCCAGCTTCCTGCCATTTCAAAGATTATAACTTCACTCCATAACTTCCCCATGGAATCAAATAAGGCTCTCATATAAGCTACCATTGCACCAAACTTAGTGGGAAACCAAAATAATAGCCCATCATCCAGCTGCCAGTGCACGTGATAATCATGAGATCGGAGAGGATCCCGGAAATAATAATTCAAAACTTACCTAACTATCTAATTTTGTTGCGTTGGTTAATAGTAGTCACATATTTTTCGCTGTGTTGGTCATATATTGGGATACTTGCAATCCCTTGAGGAGTCTATAACAGAGACAGGAGGTGCAGACAATTTCGCTGGTAGATAAACTTGGAGTCTGGGGTGAATGTGGCCATATGGAGCAGATGATTATGGGGCGAGTTTGTGGAGCGTTCCGGTGGATGGAGTAGGTGAGATAGTATGGCATGCCTGGACAGAGTATTGATGAGTGATTGAAACAAATTTCGAGGAACTTGGTAACTTTGGTCATCGACCTTCGTCAGTAGATCCACCTTCGGAAAGGCGACCATTTCGTTCCAATGTCCACCAACAAAGTTCCAATGACCCAACCCTTTCATTTACTCGGTGGGGAACCAAAAACGTATCCAAGAGAAGAAACACTACCAGGAGCAGCACGGACTTTGGTTGAAGGTCGATCCATTAATAGTTATTGGTGTTTGACCTGAGCATACCTGCAGGGACTTCATTTTTCTGGAGATTTAGAGGACATTGTCGTCGTCTTCTGTGGAGCTTCATTGACCAAAGGAGTTGGGTTCTGCATAGGCTCTGTACAGTTGGGGTCTGACCACCACAACTATTGACACTTCAACCCATCTACAAATTCAGTTTGTCAAGTATTGTCGGATAAAACTACAAGGAACCAGGCGTTGTATGCGACGAATGCATATTACCATTCGAGATAAAAAAAAACTTCGCCTGCATCCTTTGTTGATTATCTCAAGCTCCCAGAATATTAAGAGCACTTGGAACAACTCAAATGATCATTATGTTTTATTTATTTTTTTATTTTTATTTTTTTAATGGATCATTTCTTTATGATTATTTTTTAATTTTTAATTTAT
>ML795463.1:580218-605858 GCA_009831015.1 Picea engelmannii
AAAATTGAAACACTAGAAATAATTTAGGCCAAAAGTAACCCACATATATCATTAATTTATGGGTTGTTTTCCTTGCTAAAAAGTGTCCTCCATATAAAATTGCATGCATTTCATTCATTATTTTATTGGCCTCTATGTTGCCTGCACATTTGAGTCACAAGTCCATCCTAGTTTTTCTGACCCAATCTTTCTAGAATAAATCAAAACTTTATTTGGTTATATCCGTACAAATCTCCTTCTCTTACTAGGTAAGTAGTTAGGAGCATTGATATTTTGTGGTTTGAAATGAAATTTTAAATATTTTAGTTTTTCATCATAATCAATTTTTGTACCCTCCACTAATGGTTATTTTTGTGTTATTTCCTCAAGGCCTTCAAATTGTTCATGGTTGCTTATATTTGTTACTTTGGAGGGGAGAGTTCTTCACACTCAGTCTATTAAATGTCGAGCAATATTTCATAAGTACTCTAGTTTTCTTCCTTTATTGTTTCATATTATTCATTATCATATAGGGGAAACCTACTTTAAATCTCTTAAACATCATCCATACGTCCATCTCATTTATCAACATATTCACCAAGAATCAATTGTTCATGGTTGCTTATATTTGTTACTTTGGAGGGGAGAGTTCTTCACACTCAGTCTATTAAATGTCGAGCAATATTTCATAAGTACTCTAGTTTTCTTCCTTTATTGTTTCATATTATTCATTATCATATAGGGGAAACCTACTTTAAATCTCTTAAACATCATCCATACGTCCATCTCATTTATCAACATATTCACCAAGAATCAAATTTGTTCTTTGACACAAGATTGAAGCTTTATTAGGGTGGATAAATATCACGTCAAGGTTCAAGGAATTATTAATGATCATTTGGATGAGGTCGGGATTCTTAATATCCCTAATATCTTATTTTCTAAATTTTTCCATACTAATCTCCATAATATTTTGGCCAAATTTATTCTCTCCCTTCTTCCAAACTACCAATAATCTAAAGTGAGGATTATAAAGGATAGAAGGGTGCTTCTTGTTCAAGATATATCTTTTCATTACTATAGCCAATCCATGTCAGTTTGTGTCCATATGCTTGATAGGGAGTCATTTTGTGTGTTGTGAGCTCCTTATGCTTATTTTGACTAGCAATCTATTCATAGAGGTCAAAAAACTTTTGTCTAGTTCCTCACTATACTCTAATGGACTTGTATCTCTTGCGCTAAGAAGTTTCTCTTCCAAACTCATTTTTTAGGACTCCATGAATGATAATCTCCCTTTCATCTACTTATGTCTTCCCATTTTCGTAATACTCACAAATCATAACAATTTTTCTATGCCACATGTGATTGCACACTAGCATAAGAATGTTAGGAATGTTATCTCATCCTGTAATGTCTGCGGCCGTCCATGTTGGGCCATGCTACGCCAAAGAACTCTTAATGTTCTATCTGTGGAACATACTGTAACATACCCAGCATCCAACTGAGTTATGCCACATAAATTTTTCAAACTACATGCAATTAAAATATATACACACAGAACTCTTGCGGAAGCATTATATATAAAACGTAAACATATAAATACATATGTAAATGCACGGATTCACACTGAAATAATAGTAAACATATACATGCAGCATATACAGACAATACCCATAAAAATAAAGACAGTTATAACCACACATATGATAACCCATAAAATAAGCACGTAAATAACAATGCAGCATGTAAATTTATCACACAATTGACACTTATCTTGGTAATAATGTCACCAAATGTGTGCAGACCTTCCATGGACCTCCTAGCCTTAGACCACACTGTTCATCACTCTCAACAGTGAGTCATCCTCGAGATGGGACTAAACTCCACCCGAGTAAAGGGATTCCTAACCAGGATAAAGGCTCATAGACAACAGGAAAGACTCTGTCTCAGGTCCCAACTCAAACTAACAACCTACAATCCCTCATTCCCCACATTCTTGTCCCACCCAGGAAGTGTTCCCCTTCTCTTCTCAACATTCCTTCGGCTGCCCCACTTCCTTTCTGGGCTTCAGCAACATGCAAGACAAGAAGTCTCAGAGAACTGTAGCTGGAGTTTAGCACCTTTGGGAAATCAATTCCCAGCAATACTCTCACCCAGAGAATTGCTCACAGGCCTAACAACCTGCCTCTTCAATATCCTACGGGCATGACAACCTGCTTCTTCAATCCAGCTCCCAAGCTAACCATCTACACCAACACAAAATGGATATGGATACAGGTTCAGGTACAGTCATGAAGATACGAAAGATAGCTCAATGGGTGTGTGCCTGCTCATGGATGATTGACTGGATGACTGAATGATGGAAGGAATGATGGGAAGAATGATGGAAAAGATGATAGGAAATGAACTAAGTCCCAACAATATGTATGCATGTCCCCAACTTGACACTTGTTATGTTGGGAGCTACTTTGGCCCACTTGTCCCCAACTTTAGAACTTAGGATAAATGATTATCCATACTTTATATTTAAGAAATATTAATATAATATTCCTTTTTGGATTAAGATCCCTAGCTTATCCCTTTTCCTTAAAATTTTAGGCCCCTTCTTTTCCCTAACTAGTGGAGTTTAGTCCCCCATCTCTTTTATCGTGGTTGGTCTGTGCGCAGCGATGCATTTTATATTAATTATGAGACATATACAAAAATAGGTGCACTGGTCTTTAACATATAGGCTCTTCGGCCTAATC
This sequence comes from Picea engelmannii, assembly GCA_009831015.1. Lineage (NCBI taxonomy): Eukaryota > Viridiplantae > Streptophyta > Pinopsida > Pinales > Pinaceae > Picea > Picea engelmannii. The sequence goes on from ML795463.1 coordinate 582,945, forward strand.
AAAACATAAGTGTCCTACCTTATAATAACTGTCTCACCAGCCTATAAAACACACAATATACACAAAAGGCTACCTGGCCTCAAAATCGCGCACACTTATGTTGTTGCGCGCGGTATCCTGGAATGTGAAAACTTCCTCATTTTACTGTGCAGTACATGCACACACTATGCCATGAAATGTGCATACAAAAAATGATATCAAACAGCTCACCATCTTAAGTACATTTTCATTTACATTACAATTGGGTTCGGCCTAGGGATATTACACATCCAATCCAAATTGCTAGTGGTTCCTCAATTATCTTTATACCATCCTCTAGTGTGACAATTAGTGTAGTTTTAATTCTACAAGGTAAGGTTCATGTTAGCACCATGATTTTCATAGCTAAGAGCACTTCACCACGCAAATGATTCTGTCGCACAGTGGATTTTGTCGCGCAGTGGATTTCATCGCACAGTGAGTTGTCGCGCACAGGATGCTGTCGTGCAAAGGATGTCATCGTGGAGTGGATTTCATCGCACAGTGGGTTGTCGCAAATGGGATGTTGTCATGCATAGGATGTTGTCGCACAAAGGATGTCATCAGGCAGTGGATTTCGTCACGCAGTGGATTTCATCGCACAGTGGGTTATCGCACATGGGATGTTGTCGCGCATAGGATGTTGTCGTGCGGTGGATTTCATCGCGCAGTGGATTTCATCGTGTATTGGGTTGTCGTGCATGGGATGTTGTCATGCATAGGATGTTGTCGCATAGATGATTTTCCTATGCACACGATACCGGTCGCGCTACACAAATGACTGGTTTAGTGGTCAACTTCAAGATCACTTTCTGACCAACTGGAGAGGAATTTTGAAAATCCCTGAGAGGTTTTGTTTAGGACAAACCAAATAATAAAAAAATCTCTCATATTTTAAAAAAGTTTCATATTTTGGGAGATTCGAAGGAATCTTTGAGCCCTATTTTTCAGTTTTCATGATTTCTTCTCCGAGACATGTTTTTGCAACACATATTTTGGCCATCTAGAGATGAATTTCAAGAAAATGAGAGAGGTTTTTCTTTGTAATGAACTTAAATACAAAGGCCTCTCTAATTTTATAAAAATAGTTTTTATTAGTGATATATGATGTCATATTTAACACCTATTTACCCAGTTTGTTGCACAATCCCCTGCATTTTTGTTGTAGGTTACTATTGCGTAGCAGACTTGTTGTGCAGGGGTGACAGAGTGTCCAGAAATGCACATGATGACTTATCACAACCATATGGTCTAATTTTGATCATGATCAATGATTTTAAAGAATATTTCGGTTACGATTACGATTTGGCAAAGTCAAGTTTTATATTTTTAGTAAATCTGTTGAAGTTATTGTTCTTTTTCAAAGAAATCGGATCCATGATTCTAGGAGAGAGTAGTTCGACCCTAGCATCGAAGGGTGACATTAGTTTTCTATATAATTGGATCATTTTTATGCAAAATGGGTTGGTTGGCAAAATAGTGTAGACAATGACTATTGATTGTAGTTTGTTTTGATTCGATTGAAACTTAATGAAAAAGTCTTAAATCTTTGATGAAAAGATTCTAACAGTGGCAGTTTGATGTATTGTATTCTTTATTTGCGTATGTGATTTCATGTGATATTATATTCACATATGTAATTTCTGTCTAAATGAGAACATGATTTTGAATCTAGAATTCACTGCGCAGTGCTCTAGATTTGCACCATTTAGACAAACTGTGATTCTTCTAAGTTAACTATGAATTCATCCCCAGTGGTGCTCCGAGTTGCTTCATGTGTTTTTCTCTCGCCACACACAATGATTTTTAACTAAAGATTGTTGCTCATTTATCCTTTATCCTCTCGAGTTCAGTCACTGAGTCATTTGTTTCAATTGTTTTATTAAATCGACTCCATTTCCCAATGGTACTTTCTCTCTTGCTTGTCCTACCATCCCTTTTAAAACAAAAACAAAAAACTTGTCCTATTGTAGAATCTGACCTCTGTGCTTTATTGATGAAATATTTGAGTTATTACCAGTCATTAGACATACGAGAGAGCCCTCTCTGATTGTATAGGTCAGAATACAATCTAAAGTTGGTTGAAACAGTTACCTCAGGGATTTCTTTGATACAACCCAAAAAATTACCAAGTGCTAACATTTTGGCGTTGTTTCCGGGGACGAAATTGAAAATTTTCCCTGGGAAAGAACGACATGGTTGAGTTATGAGATCTGAGAGCAGTAGACACTTAGGAACATATTTGTTGTATTTATTCTCTGGATACTCCACACATCAAAAAATCAGTTGAAGGTGATTCCACTAGCAGAAGAATCCAGAGCTAAAGTTTTCATGGCGACTCCAATCAAGCCTCAAATGCGATTCAAAGACTCTACTGGAGAATGAGACCCATTGACAAAGATATGGAAGGGGAGTATGGAAAAATCAGGTACTTGAGCTTAAGTTTAGTCCAATAAGTAATTTTGTGTTTTATCAATATCTTCTTGTCCTTTCCTGAGTTTTTCAAAAGAATATTTCTTCACTTACTGCATTCAAGTGAAGCCCATAGATCTAACCTTATATATCCTCCATGGAAAACTGTAGGTATACCTCCTTCTTGTATAACCAATATTCACCAAGATCCTTCCTCTGAGCCATATGATGTTCATGATCATTCTTGTGAGCTTAATGAAACCAAAGTTGAGCTTGTACCTTTTGTTCTTAATCCTACACCCTCCAAGATTCAAGAAAGATACAGTCCTCTTAAATTTCCTTCCATCCTTCATGACTTTCCTATGAAACATTATAACTACCTTCCTCGGTTCGATGGAGAGCTCGATGGAAAGTTAGCTAAAAAACATATTCAGGTCTTCAAGCATTTTATAGAATTGTTTGAGATTGAACATGATGATGTGTCTATGAGGGCCTTTTCTCAGTCCTTACAAGGAGATTCCAAAGCATGGTTCAAACATTTGCAGCCTAAGTCAATTAGCTTGTGGGATGAATTGAGGGAAGCTTTCCGTAGATTTTGGGGTGAGAGAAAGTCATGGGATCTAGTCCTTTCATAGTTTTATGCCATGAGAAGAATGAAATATGAAACCATCTCAAATTTCAATAGAAGTTTTTCTAGTCTTTATTATAAACCGCCTAACGAAATTCAACCCACTGAAGCTATTTCCATGCTCCATTATGCAACAGTCTTTCATCCATATTTGTCTTTCCTTCTGATGGAAAGAAGATCTAAGTCCTTAAAGAAATTGTTTAATGATGCTCAGGATATTCAACATAATATTCAAGCATGTAAACATATTCGAAATGAGGAGTTGGATGCTAAAGAACATGACAGTGAATATGAACAAAAAGCAGTTGATTTGAATCTTGAGAAGAGGGTTAATAATATCATATGTCCTATTGAAGATTTAAATGTTGATGATTTTTCAAAGGATTATATTCCACTTATTGAAAAGGAAGGTGATAATTTAGCTTATGATCCATCTCATCATAAGCACGGGCCTGATTTTTTTATGTATGCATTTGTAGACAGTCAAGAAAATGAATTTGCAAATCAGCTTGTTGAAGAGCAGGTTGATGTCCCAAGATTTTTCTTGTTAGATGACATTGTAGATGTTGTTGATTTTCATATATACAATGAATATTATGATGATTATGGTGTTGAATTCCTAGAACAACCAGCTACATGTTCTCTATCAAAAAATGTTCCTTTTCAGCAGTGTAATGAGAGAAATTAGCCTACATATCACAGTTACAAAGAAGAAAGTATTGAATCAACTGAAGGAAATTCTTTACCTTTATTCTTTTCTTCATTTAAATTGTTGAAAGAAAATTCTAATATCATCACTGAAGCAAAGGAATGTATTTTGATGCCAAATCACATTGATTCACTCGAACAAATTGACAAGAAATTGCAGCAATGCTCTCATGTGTTTGATGACCCCGTTACTTGTTATGTAGAATGTGTTGTCAGTTCAAAATTGCAGCCATTGGTCGGATATGAATCTGAAAAATGAGTATGTTCATCAATCCAAAGAAATTGAAAAATGTGCATATGACAGCAGTGAAGAAAATGAAGAAAGTTTTGAATTAGATGAAAGAACTTTGCCATTGCGTTTTGCATCTTTCAAATTGCTAAAGCAAAATGTTTATAATGTTTCAAATCAGAAATCTTCCAGACATGATGTTGAATATGAAGAAAGCGGTGGACTTGCAAATGAAAATTGTCTTCCATTATGTTTTTCTTCCTTTGAATTGTTGAAAGCAAATCATGAGATAACAAAGGAAGCAGTGAAGTCTGACTACATTCACGGTGACATTGTTTTACATGAGAATTTTTTTATCAATGAAGAGGACCAACAACCTTCTCATACTTTTAATGACCCTGTTGTTGATTACATGGAAGGTTATTTCAGTTTAGATTTGGAGCCTATGATCAACTACCAGCTTGGAAATAAATATGATGGTTAATCAACATCAGTGTTAGATATGGATTTCTTGCCACTAGGGGTTTCATTTCAACCAGCATTGTCTTCTAATTCAGAAGATTGTTATTTCTAGTAGTCTCAACATATTTTCCAGCCTTTTGCGGTAATCAACAGGTTGAATCAAATGAAAACAAGGATGCAGTGGAAGGGGTGAAACATGATTGTTGTTTTATGTATGTTATGGAGGATCCATTCATAGTTTTGTTGGCGGTGGCAAACAATCCCAATGTTTTTAATTTTTTGAGATTTGAATTTATAGATAAATTTTTGAATGACTTATCAGTAAACATGCTTTGGAGAAATCACGTGCAAAGAAATCAAAAAGTGGATAAAGTGCTTGCATGGTTGCATTGGCATTTTTATTTCACTTGATTGGCATCTTTTTCAGAAGTTAGGGTAGGTAGGAGTGCGAATAACCTTGGTACTATGAGAATTTTTGTAGCAATCTGCAGTTTTCAATTTCAGCTTAGTTTCAGATTTCAGTTTGGAGCATATACAACTTTTGGGTTTTCAATGGATGCAAGTTACAAGTTACAGTTGGAAAGTTGAGTTTGGGAGCAGCCCAATGGATAGGCGCCTGGTCTATGGTTCTTTGATACCTCACAGGGAGGATAGCATCCTCATTGGAGCCAGTTGTTAGCACCATGATTTTCATAGCTAAGAGCACTTCACTGCGCAAAGCATTATGTAGCGCAGTGGATTTCGTTGTGCAGTTGATTTCATTGCACAGTGGGTTGTCGCGCATGGGATGTTATCGTGCATAAGATGTTGTTGTGCAATTTCATCATCCAGTGGATTTTTTTCGCGCAGTGGATTTCATCGCATAGTGGGCTATCGCGCATGGGATGTTGTCACGCATAGGATGTCATCGCGCAGTGGATTTCATCGCACAGTGGGTTGTCGTGCATGGGATGATGTCACGCATAGGATGTTGTCGTGTAGTGTATTCCATCACGCAATGGGTTGTCGTGCATAGGATGTTGTCACACATAGGATGTTTTCATGCAGAGGATTTTCCTGCACACGGGCTACTAGTCGCGTTGCACAAATGACTAGTTTAGTGGTCAACTTCAAGATCACTTTCTGACCAACTGGAGAGGAATTTTGAAAATCCCTGAGAGGGTTTTGTTGAGAACAAACCAAATAATAAAAAACTCTCTCATATTTTAAAAAAATTTCATATTTTGGGAAATTCGAAGGAATATTTGAGCCCTATTGTTCAATTTTCATGATTTCCTATCAGAGACATGTTTTTGCGACACATATTATGGCCATCTGGAGATGAATTTCAAGAAATCGAGAGAGGTTTTTCTTTGTAATGAGCTTAACTACAAAAAACTCTCTCAGTTTAAAAAATAGTTTTTTATCAGTGATATATGATGTCATCTTTAACGCCTATTTTCCCAGTTTGTTGTGCAATCTGTTGTGTTTTTGTTGTAGGTTATTGTTGCGTAGAAGACTTGTTGTGCAGGGGTGACAGAGTGTCCGGAAATGCACATGATGACTTATCACAACCATATGGTCTAGTTTTGATCATGATCAATGATTTTAAAGAATATTTCGGTTACGATTATGATTTAGCAAAGTCGGGTTTTATATTTTTAGTAAATTCGTTGAATTTATTGTTCATTTTCAAAGAAATTGGATCCATGATTATAGGAGAGAGTAGTTAGATCCTAACAGACAAGGGTGACGTTAGTTTTCTATATATGGGGATAATTTTCATGCAAAAGGGGTTGGTTGGCGAAATAATGTAGACAGTGACTATTGATTGTAGTTTGTTTTGATCTGATTGAAACTTAATGCAAAAGTCCTGAAGCTTTGATGAAAAGATTCTAATGGTGGTAGTCTGATGTATTGTATTCTTTATTTGCGTATGTGATTCCATGTGTTCTTACATTCACATCTATAATTTATGTCTAAATCGGAACGTCATTTCGAATCTAGAATTCACTGCACATTGCTCTAGATTCGTGTCATTTAGACAAACTATGATTCTTCTAAGTTAACTCTGAATTCATCCCCAACAGTGCTCTGAGTTGCTTCATGTGTTTTTCTCTCGCCACAGACAATGATTTTTAACTAAAGATTGTTTCTCATTTAGCCTTTATCTTCTCGAGTTCATTCATTGAGTCATTTGTTTCTATCGTTTTCTTAAATCGACTCCATTTCCCAATGGTACTTTCTCTCTTACTTGTCCTACCATCCCTTTTAAAACAAAAATAAAATTGTCTTATTACAGAAACTGACCTCTGTGCTTTATTGATGAAATATTTGAGTTATTACCAGTCATTAGACATACGATAGAGCCCTCTTTGATTGTATAGGTCAGAATACAATCTAAAGTTGGTTGAAACATTTACCTAGGGGATTTCTTTGATATAGCCCAAAGAAATTACCGAGTGTCAACAGTTCCCATATGAATTTTTTTGTTATATTAATCACCCCAAAACATTGATAATGTCCCCCCTACTCTAAATTTCATACAACTACCTATCACACAAAACTAGTGGGCATGTACATATAAGTGAGGTGTAAACATACCAAATCCAAAACTTTATCTCTATATTAAAATCATTCCATATGTTGTAGATAAAAATAGATGGTAGGATTTTCTAGGGCATCGGCGTAAGACCAAATGCTTTTATATTCAACAAAAAGATACTTTCATTAATACAAAGTATGCATTGTCAAGCTTAGAGGCTTTGGCCAAGCATCTACTTTGTAGGCACTTCTATGCTATCAAAATTCACCCAGGACTTGCACCTGGCCTCATCTGCTTGCCACACATTATTGCTAGCTTGTATTAATGTAGGGCGAAGCCCAGGGAGGATCGAATCATTGTCGTGGCTATTCAAAATGCTTTTCCTTATTACTAGAGCATGGCCCATTGGATGCTCCTCATGGAATGTGTCATGAAGTACCTTTAGTAGAAAAAAGGAAATTAAATTAGGGCAGTGAACATTATTTATTTGAAACCCTGGATCACTAAAGATGAAAGAATTATGTGGGTTGGAAGGCTCCTGGAGTATAGTGAAAAAATTTCTTGTTTCAGGTTCTAGAAATGTCACATAGATGTTATGGGCATCGATGTTATGTGGGCTAGGAATTTGAAAATACTTTGTTGTTTGTTGGAGTGCATGGAATAACTTCTTGTATGAAGCATGGATGAACTGTAAACTCTAAACCCAAAAATTGTGTCCATGTTGAAGTCGTGGGTTCAATCCCAGACACAAATAAACCATTTTGACATTAAAAATTACCCTACAAAAATTAAAATGCATAGGTGCTCACTAATTTTGGTGACATTGTTGGTGGCTAGGGCCTCCTTGCTAGTGGTCTTATGTTATCCCCTTCTTGTCTCGGGCAGGCTCAATTGAATATCTTCACAGTTTATTGGGCTCCATTTTTCTCCTTACTATCTTGGATGGGATGGACTCTCAAATATCTTCATAGTTTGCAAGGGTTGGGTTGTCTCCTTGTTGTCTCGGGTGGGCTCTAATATCTTCCCGTGCGGGTTGGGTTTTGTTTCTTTGTTTGGTTTTTTGAAATTACTAAGACAACTGAGAGGGGGGGTGAATCAGTTGTTACTGTGCTTAAACAATATTATGTTTATTAAAACATTTTTTAAACTTCACCAAGTGACCACCAAGATTATACAATATATGAACAATAGAAATAATAACCATCAATCACACATACGATATACACAGAGACAGATTTTCACGAGGAAACCCATAAAGGGAGAAAACCTCTTCTTCTTCGAATGATAGGAAATATTTTATGTTCTGTACATCATTTATCTTTGAGAACCAACTCAAAATGAGGCCACCACCTCTATTTTACAAGCTGCAACTTACTGAGAGCACCAACTCTATGGTTTCTCTAGCACCCACTAGAAGGAAGCACCAACTGGATGGATGCACCTACTTCCACTTATACATGCACCAACTTGCATACAGAAAACTCTGTCTTTTCCCTAGCACAACCCTGCCACCTTGTTTTCTAGCCACAGCTATATGAAAGCTACAAATTACAGTATTCAAGCACCAACTTGAATAACAGAGGACTACAGTCCTCCCTAGCACCTCCCTACCTCCCTGATTATAAATAAATGATTGAATAACCAACAATATAGATATATCAATTCTTACCACTTCTTCTATGCTTCACTATTCTTTTGTTCTATAAATACTTGGCTTGACTTGTTGTCTCTTTCTATTTGTTCTTCATATGTTCCTCTCATGATATTTGGTATGTGTACATTATTCTCTCTTCACCTTTTCTGTTATGTTCAGCTTCTATTTCTCATCTCTGAGTTTGATCTCACACTGTGCATACTGTGATTTTCCTTTCTCCCAGTTCAACTCATTTTTCCAGTGAGAACAACCAACCTAACTCAGTTATGGAATATTGCTTTTATACAATCCTTCCATTTAGTTACACTTCGAATCTCCAAAGAAAAATTCCAAGCAACCAAATCACCAATAGCCCAAGAACTATGATTCGGTTCTGCTAACTGAAACGTAACTGATCAATAATCCGTGAAGTGTAACACTAACCCTTCAATCAGATTGTTAAGATAATCAGCGTCATTGGATTAAACACACAGAGACTTGTTGATTTATCAAATATGTTCCTCATGAAATTTACCTGTGTGAACTAGCATAGAGAATTTCTCCCAACATGCCCACTCGTTGTGACCATACGCCAAACAAAATTCGTTTCACGATTTTGCGTTTTGGGTGATCGAATGTGAGTCACCTTGATTTTCCCAACTCATGAAACTTCAAAGTGGAGCCTAGAAACACTAGCTCCTTCTCTTCTCTTCAACTAATGTGACCACAGCCTTATTCAAAAAAAAGGCATTTCGTAATTTTGCGACTCACGATGTAAGAGGTTAGAGCACCTCCCTTCTTTCGATTCCCGAACTCCTGACTTCAATCACATCAGATCAACGGTCTGAGATTTCCCATGACTCAACAGTCATGATTACCTTCATGATTTCATGAGTTCCTGTCTGACGTGGTCCTTACTGACATGGTATGAAACTGTCCTTGCTAATGTGGATCTCCTCTTGTGGCACATGTTGTTCTCCTAGATCTGACGGCCCAGATTAGTCCTAGATCCAACAGTCAATATCTCATCTTCACGAACTCAGACTTCATATCAGATCAGCGGTCCAGATCTTATCATGATTTCACATTTCAGATGTTTGAATGTGAGCCAGCCCTGACTCTTCTAACTCCCGATATCTGAAATACTCTATATCAACGGTCCACAACCCTCTATGATCTACCAGTCCAGATATTATCGTGATTTTGTGTTTCATGACTTCAAAGGTTAGAGAACCTCCTTCCTTTGACTCTTCAGTCAACAAAATGTTGATCTCTTGCCACATGTCCTCTGGATTCAACGACTTAGATCTCATCGCAATTTTTTGTTTCACTAAATTGGAGTATGGCTCTCACCCATTATCCTCTTCGTAGTTATACTGGATTCCATGACTGTTGGTCCTCATCACTTAGATCTAACGGATCAGATATGTATTTCTCTTTTGTGGTTCCTCTGTTCATTGGGCACTGATCTAATGGTCATCAAGTAGTCGGGTTTGGTGATCCAACGGCCACTATCGTTCTTCCTCCTGAGCTTTCTGATCTCTCTTACTTAGAATATTTTCTAAGTGTTCAAAGGTATCGACCTTTTATCCTCCTGCGAGTCTTTCTCTTAGACCTCGGATGCACTTATGGAAAGCGCAAAACACTGTCTCTTATGAGTTTTTATCTTTGCTTATTGTTTGCTTCTTCACTCAATCTTATGCTTTCCATGTTTGCCATCATTGCCACTTTCCTTATTGTTGCTTTTCTTGTTGTAAGCAAACCTTCAATGTTGTTGTTCTTTCTATCAATCTTCTGAATGTCATCATTGTTGTTCTTTCCATCAATGACAAGCACATTCATTTCCTGAAAAACATGCCAACAATTTCCCCCTTTGGCATTGATGGCAACCTGTTGAGCTCTCAACACACCCTAAAAAGTCTCTGTCAATTTTTTACTTTTTGGGCACCACTTAATCTTTTGGGATTGTCTAATTTGGAACGATGTTGTTTTCTCTTTTATTTGTTTTCTGCATTTTCTCCTTGATTCCTTAAAGAGTTTCCCTGAACATGTCAAGACCATCATAACTTAAAGGGATTAATTTTGATTCAAGAATCAACCACTATATCGTTTTATCCGACGCATCCAAATTTCGGCACCTGGAAGAATCAGAGATGAAAGAAAATTGTCCTAGAAAACTAAGGACGTCAATCGTCGATTTTAGTCGGTGTCGGTAAAAGGGGATTTATTCTTTTGAGATAAGCATTGCACAAGAAAGTTGTCAATGACCGATTTCATTTGGCATCAGAGAAACGCGAAAGGAAGTAGTCGTTTGCAGGGAAAGAAAGGAATCATCGACGGTCGATCCCGTAAAAGAATTTCGGCATCGGAAAAATATGAGTAGCTAAACCCATAAGGAGTGTAAAACGTTTTCCAGGCCACCAACTCTCGAAACTTTTTGGCGTCGACGGTTTTTCTTTTTGTAAAAAAAGAAAAAAAGGTATCAATGAAAATCTTGTAGCTCTGCACCAATATCTGACTTCCCCATTCCGAAAATGACATGATGGGACGTTTTAGCTCTAAGATATGCTAGATACGATGCATTTAATCGATTGATTAATTCCAAGTTCGCGCATTAGTTTCTAATTCGTGCGCAAAGAAAAATGACCATTTGAGCCTATAGATACAGTGCACCTCCCTCCGTGCCTCCACCGACAACTTACGTAAAATTGATTATAGAAAACTGGCGGTAAGTAGTTTTGAATTTCGCCCCATTACCTGCATTAACAGCTTGATGTGATTGGTAAGTTCTCTCTCATTATATTATCTTGAATGACTATAAGCCAGAGCATTCTGCGTGCAAAGAAGTCTAGAACTTCCAGAGGAGCAAGACGAATGACCCGGAGAAGGCGTCCACGGTATAGTTAGTATTAATCAACGGATTTTAGCAAGCATACAGGTATGTACCAGTCTGTTTTTGTTGTTTCAACCTCACATGTAAATTAGGATCTAATATTACTCTGTATGCCATCCCTAATTGAAGGATTTCAATTATAGGAACGATTCCTCCAAAGAAACCTACCACTAGGAAATCTCCTAGAGCCCCAAAGTTGCAAGAATCATAAGTAGGAGAGGGCTCCTCCCCGACCGTTGCAAGGAAATTGGAATTCACTTCCAAACCAGTGCCCATCATCAAGACGATCACCAAAGAAGCCTTCGCTCAGCCCTCGGCCTTTGGGGACACAGGTGCAAACATTGGGACCAAGACAATTTTCCTGCGCTGGGAAGACTTGTTCAAGAAAATCAAGCACAAAGAATTCCTAGAATATGCCCCACATAGCGATCCTGACACAAGGAAGTTGGACGATGAGGTCTCTGTCAACATCCGCAAGGATTACCTACACATGGTGGCGAGCATGACTCTGGTTTTCCCTTGCATTGAACTTTTGAAATGGCTCATTGATCACACTGATGCACAGAAGTGTGTAATCAATGATGATAATGGTCAAATCGTGGGGGTTTTCCTCCCACTAGAAGTCCAAAATTATTACAAGATCAGGGACCCGGATGAACGTTTGAGCATAGATTTTGTTGTGAAGTTTTACCAGAAGCACGACACCAACAAAATCATGGCCTAGTGGAGAGAAGACAAAAAAATCACCAACCGAAACTTCGGCTGCTACCCGACGGCCAACCTATGACAACCTTATATCCATCTAATGGCTCTCATTTTCCGGTTGCATGGAGAGAAATATTGTTCTAGATTTTCGGAGGCATGGATGCCTTTGGCTTATATTGTCGCCATCTCCGGAACAACCTTCAACTGGGGTGCTATCATCTCCAAACAGCTTAGCACATGCATTCTACGGGCTCAGTAGCCGAAGGAAGGAGAAACTCCTGCCTTCTAAATGGTGTCTTATCTATTGGACATCGTCTGTGCAATAAACGCCTTCGCCGAGATGAACCTGAGCTGGCGCACTTTCGAGCTCCCGGTCCATGTCTACTTCGGCATTTTGTGGGAGAACAGCTATACAAGATCCTACTCTCTCATTTGCGATCAATTTATCGCACCTATTCATTTTTTACTATTCAAGAAAGAGTGCCCAAGGCTCTCTGATGCGGCCAAAAAATTTATATCGAAAGTTGGCCACTGGTACCTGGATCAAAGAGAAACCTACATTAGGGTTTTCGATGCCACCGAAGCACCACATTTTCTACCTATATATGTCCTCGACCGACCGGTACTAGGGGAAATATGTTATCAAACTATCTTATAGGGCTACAACACCACTTTGGTGAAGGATAATAAGTGAGCATTCATCCCCTATGGGTTTCATATAAACTTCTACCAGGTTAAAGACATTACGTAGGCCAAGCAAGAGGGATTAAGTCAATTGGAATTTCGATTTCAAACAGGACGTTTTCACAAGCACAAACCCAAGGGTCTGGTCTCGAAACATGCATCACAAGTATCGTCATGTTGGCCTTATGCCCACGACTAGTTTGAGGATGAAATTTTCACTGAAAACGCTCAAGACTCAGATGAGGTGGTGGCAAGAAGGATTGACCCCAGAGTAACGAAGTTCAAGGCCATGAGTTGGGAAGATAAAATGACGTCCTTGGAGCAAGCAATGCAAGAAATTCTCAGGGCCAGGGAAGAAAGGGTAGCATTCGAATCGGCCAAAACGATGGAAGCTCCCCAGGAAGCCCCTCTACAGAATTGGAATTTTCTCAGAACTCTAGGTGTGCTGGAAAAAGGGACTCTCTTAATCCAACATGCTCAGCAAATGATGGATCTGGCATCGAATGATCCAACCCTCTTATCAAGTGTTCCTACCAGTAACCCAGAATATATCCCAACAGGGATAAGCGGCTCCGAGCTCATAGACCCTGGTAATGTCAATGGGTCAGATGAACCTAAATCTACATTGCCACTAGTTTATTCACTGGCAGTCGCTACGATTCAATCAGGGCTAGGCCGAGTGTCGTTCGAAACAAATGCACCTAACCCTCTGACTGAGTTCATAAATATATACAGTGGTGATGAGAGCCCGGAGGCACTTCAGAAAACCTCTGTGCATGTAGAAGAAGAAAAGGGAGCCAAGGAAAAAACACCTCTTGTTCCCGATGCTTAAAGTCAAGAGGACACACGAGAAGGAAAAGTAGTCGAAAGCGTCCTAGACACAGAAATGCCCGATGCACCGGAAACCTGAGCAGGTAGTCCCAAGGACAAGTCAGAATTGGACGAGTCGAAAGAAAGGTCCCCGCAGAAGGACGTCGGCGATGCCACGGCTAGTATACAAGCAAGTATTGAACTCCCTCCCAACACATCTATTACACTTGATACTCAGGTCTCCGATAAACAACGGGAGGAGGTCGGGCCTTCGAAGCAAAATAAGGAGGTTCAAGAGTCTGATATTGAACAAATTTATACCACCGGCAGCTTGGGAAACACACTCACATGGGGTGACCAACAGATACCAGAGTCGGTATACGAGGTAGCAGACATCTATGCAATCTCCTATGATCAAAAGAGGAAGGTCGTCGTGTAAAGGACTACTAAGAAGAGAAAGATTACTGTGGACCGTTCCATTTTGGTTATCACCGAGGAAAATTTGATCAACACAGCAGATGCTTGCACGTCTGAACTGATAGGCATGGGAAGATCCCTCTCTAATGCTGCCCAAGATAGGGCCAGGAGGGATGAAAGTGAACTAGCTGATACTATGAAGGAACTGGAACACTTGTGCCATCTTGTTGAGTATTACAAAGGCGCAACACAGACTGCGACATATTTGAAGAGTGAGTTTTCAGGAATGTACAACAAGTACAAGAAAGAAAGAAACCTGTTAACCGAAAATATAATTGAATTCTAGGAGGACACTCTCATGGCCCTCGCATCATGCAAGGAGATGGAACGATGGCATGAAAGAGAATTGCAAGCGGTGGAAAGACTCGAATACATTGAGGTAGTCCAGCAAGGTCGAGAAAAGGAAGAACATGGTATCCGGATGATAGGCAAGAGTAGCCTCGACCGCATGAAGAGATCCATAGAATATTGTACTAAGATGTCTTGGGACCCACATCGAGAGATCCAAGAACAATATGCCAAGTGCCAGAAGCACTGGGATAAAATTAATAAAGTAATGAAAGATATCAAGCTCCCCGAGTTCAGCACCCCCAGTGAGTTTATCGACATAAGAGACGTTCTCAAGGTGTATGACGAACAAGACTCCCTATGGACCGAAGAGTGCACAAAGGTAGCCAATGTGAGGCCGGGACAGGTGCAACAATTCACAGAACACCTGATCAGATTTAAAACCATGTTGCAATAGCTAAATTCCACCTTGGTAAAGTATCAAGCGCATGCAGTGGACATCAGAGGGATATATACAGCCCCAATGGAACAGCACAGATTCCTATGGGACCAGACTTGTGAAGAATTGTTCATCAATTAGTCTGAATGCGAAAGGAGTCATCCTTTCAAAGAAATATCCTGGGTGGACTAATCAAGAAACTGTTATGAGATAATACCACATGGCAACTTTTTTTTGGTTCAAACTGTATTTAGCCGTTAAACTTCAGTTAAGCTTGAGATTATAAATAAAGGCCTCGACCAATTAATAAGGGTCGATGGTTTTTTGTAAGAACTATTTTCTTTCTGGCTGTTAAGAATTATTTTGAAGCTGCTATGAATTTAGAAGTCCTTCTGGACCAAAGACGAACTATTTTCATCAGATGTATGTGATTGGAGTTGGAGAAGAATTTCTTCCTTTTATGTTCCATGAATGTTGTAGTAAATGAGTAAGAGCAATTAATTTTGTTGTCAAGTTATCTAGTGCCATGTTTTAATGTTCCTTGCTTTAAATGATGAAAGTAAATCATTGTGCTTCTATGTGATGAATGTCTTGGTAGATGAATTATTTTTCTTACCGTGATATTGATTACAATTGTATTTATTTCTCTGTGCTAAGTAGTTTACCTCAGCTATGTGATGAATGTCTCGGTAGATGAATTATTTTGCTTACCCTGATCTTGATCATGTATGTGTTTTCTTTTTGTTAAGTAACTTTCTCAGACAACAGTTGGATGCTCTTTCGGTTAAAGTATTATTACTAAGCCCCTTTAGCATAGGATCGTTGTCTACATGTTTGAGTAGCGAGTTATCCCAAGCTCGACCCCTTCCCAATAGTTAAAACTCTTGTCCTATCTTAGTCAAGTTGGTTTCTACTGGATTGCATCTCTTGTACCTGCCCCACCTAAAAGAAATTACTAAAAAAAAATTGTCTTAACTGAAGGAAGAGCTTTCACTAGAAAACACAAAAGCTCATCGATAATTTGGCCAGATTGTAATATCTGGAGAACCATTCCACTCCAAACGTTGTAGAGTATAATTGGGGCTCAGTGGAAGGTTTGGTTTCTGTTGTTGAATCAGGGGATTTAAGCCCCATCAACACAACCCTAAAAGGTTGCACCCTGAACTATTCTTCTTTGTTCTTCAACTGTAGAATCCAGACAATTAACCACAAATTTTCTCCCCCTTTGACATCAATGTCAAAGAACACATGCTCCCCCTGAGGTGTGACAATACTTTTCAAATATGAAAGAAAGAACCATGGAAAAAATCACCAAAAATACAACAGATATTCAATAAGTACTCCCCCTGACAAGGTGAAAAGATTAGATGAAAGAAGATATGACCCCCAGCTTCTGATGAAGATATTCAAATGGTGTCGCTGCTAATGGTTTAGTAAATATATCAGCTATCTGTTCTATGGAAGGAATATAATTCAACTGAACAACTCTGTTTGTAACCTGTTCTTTGAGAAAATGGTATTTGTTTGGTATATGCTTAGTCTTTGAATGAAGTACGGGATTCTTGGAGACACTAATGGAACTGGTGTTATCACAATGAATCAGAATGGGATTAGTATAAGTTACCTTCAAATCTACAAGAGTTTGTATTGTTCACACCCAATTCGTCACCTGGTGAGCAAATCGAGGGTGCTTACATGCCCTGTTGGATCTTGCAGAGCATGACAACTGTGGAAGGAAGGGTTAGAGGAAACAAAACAAACTACAAGTAAGAATTAAATAAAAACAAACTAAAACTGTGAACATATGGATAAAGAAACAAAAAACATAAAAAAGACACCGATATCACCAATGGTTTTGAGCTGGTCTATTGATGAAATCAGAGCACAATGAAGGAAGAGAACAGTGGTTCCTTCTTCCCCCAAAGGAATGCTCTTGAGGCCCTCACAAACTTGCTTTCCTTACAATGCGAAGAAATGAGACTGATGGTGAAAGAAATCCCAGCACATCCACTCAATGGAGAGGTGAATGGCTCTGTGGAATGTTGCCAATGTGTTGTCATCAAAGAATGAGCCCTTGACAATCTTAGCAGCATAACAATACCTGGAATTCCTTGTGAAAACAATGTTCCTTCATGGCTTTTTATAGCAGATCACCGGGCGATTATGTAACCTCTTCAAAGTGTGAAAAGGGGCTCTTTAGGGCTTCATTAGGTCATTAACCTGCCTACCCTGTGGATTCAGCTAGGATTTGGGAGTCAAATCAGATTGGAAGTTGGTCCGAAAGTGGTTGGGAGGCCGGCCAATTCAATAAATGCGTCGTATTAGCAGGTGCGCGTGTTTTTGCGTTGACAGTCGCGCATCGTGCGCGCATGCGCGCATCATACATTCTTGTCCTGCGCATGTGCGCGCGCACCAAACTATTGTAAAGCGCCCTTCAATTTTTGGTTACTTTGTATAGTTTTTGACCCTTCTGGAATGCTGTGAAATTAATTCAGTGCCATGAATGACTTCATTGCTGTTTTGACGATGCGGAGTTCTTGTCGCCATGTGCGGACGAAATTTCGGTGATAACAAATGCCCCCTGATGGATGAGTTTAGGAGCATACGTATAGCCAAAATCCATCAATGTTTCTTCTACTAAGAATGTTGTTGTAAGGGAGAGCAATAGTGGGACCGTTCGGAGCGATCCGTTGGAGGAAAAAGGAACCGGTAGGACCCGACCTTCTAAGAGACGTGTAGAAAAATATACAATTGTGTACAAACGAGGCGGGCATGCCCCATGCTCGTGTTATGTAACTCTGAAAAAAGATGACGGAAGTGTTGGTGTAGACAACTGCAGCGCCCTCGGGGGCGGTAATGATAAAGGCAGAAGACAATTCTGCAAAGTAACATACTCTGAATAATAGGCAATGATCGCAGTAATAAGCAGCGACGATGATGTAGGCATTGATGGCCCTACCAAGTTCAGAGGTCTTCGGCAAATGACAAAAATAACTACAATAGTCTCAAAGTAAGACCCACCATAACATGAGAGAGTGTTGGCATCGAATGTTATGGGGGCCAACGACAGCAGGGAGCCATGGTGTTTCACCCTGTGCCGTCCGAGATCTCTCATTAAAATAGAGAATGAGAATCAAGATACTGTCGCCCTTCTGGAAAAGTGTGCTGATGTCGACAAAAGGGGGACGCGACTCCCAGAAGAAAAAAGGGATCCGTGGACTCTACTGAGGTGAGGAAGTGGCAGAAGTACATGGACGAAGTCAAGAAGTGGGATGACTCAAGACTGCCCTTGGCTGGAGGATGTATGAGAGAAACAGTGGCCGTAACCGTGTAACAAGTTCGAGTGTCAGGGGGACGACAAGACCAGTGCTAAGTTGTGCCAGAGGCGGGACAAGGTGAACAAATTCAGAGGGTAGAGGTAACTGACATGTGGAGTACTCTGAAGATATGGACGATGCCGGCAAGGGTAAATGATAAGTAATGCTCCAACCAAGGGTGACATGGGTTGCGTGTGGCCAAAAGAAAGCAAGTCGCCAATGGTGACGACAAAGAATGTAATGACTGGAAATAAAGGTGTTTGTACAATAAATAATAAATAATTTTGGGAAAAAAAGTACAAATACAGAAACGGGTGCCCCGGTGTGAAATGTGTGCCCCAGGGAGGGCAGAATTGTCTTGGGAAACTGATGAAGGGTGGGGGCCCCATTGGTGAGTTTCTGTATGAGGTAGGTGAAATGAGGGTAGGTTTGCAGATGGGCAAACTGAGTGTGGATGAAATGAAGGGCTCATGATCCTGCGGAGGTGCAAGTAAAAAATAGAACCATAAAGAGGTAATCCGGGAGTCCATGTGGGAAAGCTAGCAAAATGAAGAGAAAGAGTATGTGGTTGATTCACGACATGATGAAAGACTATCGGGACTCCCATCCCTAAAGGGTAATGAAAAACAGCATGAGTGTCAAAAGTGCCAGAGGGTGCCATGAATGGGACAACTCATGTGGGTGAGAATGCTACCGGGTTACAGTACCGAAGATGCAAATGGAGGTGTGGGTACTGCAGAGCCGGGAGTGAGGATCCTAAAGGCCAATATCAGAGGGTGTGACTGGAAATGTAAATGCAATACAGTAGGATAGACTACATGCCAGTGCTAAATATATACCTGAAGGGATGATGTCGATGACCGATGAGCAAGTACTTGCGCACATAACAACCAAATACCCAAAGTGAACAATATCTGAAGAGAATCAAAGATATGAGCATGTATTTGACAAATGTGACTATGCACGTGCGTACCTGACCATGATATGGAAAAAAGGGTGCCCCGGGGGCCTAGGACGAAAGGTGACCCAGGGACACTCGTGATGTAGGTGGCGGGATGTTGATCCCGTGGCTGAAGACGGTTTGAAAAACGAACACCTTGGGCTCCCGGAATGTTGAGTGGGAGTTTGGCAAAAGGCCTATATATAGTTGTAGGGCCCACATTGCCACCTCATTTGTACCTGCTGCTACAGTGATTGGACGAGCAGATTGCAGAGGAGATTTGGAGTTTCAGGGAGCACGGGGTATCCGATCGACGGTGTGCGAGTATCAGGTTAGTGGTCTGATCATCCTGCATAGAACTAGGTTTCCAATTTTGGGGCAGGGTAGGTACGGGGGGCCGTACAGGGGGTTTAAGGGGTTTTTTTATAGGATGTGGGCTCGCATGCATGGGCGATTCAGTGGAAGGCACGCATACGTGCGCGCCTGTCCACATAGTAGACGCGCATGGGTGCGCGTGGGTGAGAATTTAAGGCGCGCCCTAATGGCACGCCTGTGAGGTGAACAGGCGCGCACTAGTGCGCGCCTGTGGGGTGAACAGGTGCGCTCCAGAGCGCACCTATGGGTTTGACAGGCACGCCCTAGCGCGCGGCTGTATTGTGAACAGGCGCGCTCACGAGCGTGCCTGTGAGAAAAATAGGCATGCATAAGTGCGCACCTGTATAGTGGACAGGTGTGCATGTGTGCGCGCCTGTGGGTGGTAAAATTGTGCCTTAGAGGCAAGTTTTCAGGGTAAAAAGGGAGCCTTTTTTGATGCATTGGATGGTTGCATAAGCTAATATAGGACTCTGTGTTGTGTGCAGGTGGCTAGCAGTGACCATGGATGTGCGGTGGCGCGAGCGAGATTGGTCACAGTTGCGAGATGTTGTGGCCAATGCAGGGCCTGCAGTTCGAGTGGCTTTAGCAACCAGTGGGTTGCTAAAGTTCTTTGAGTGCCCGTTGATACGGGCACAGGAGTACTTACTCTAGTTTCTGCTCCAGATGTGGAGCCCAGATCTGCACTGCTTCCTAGTGCGAGGAGAGCAGATCCCCTTCACTGCGGTGGAGGATATATATTTCTTGACTGAGCTCCCCTTTCGGGGAACACCGCTGCCGGCAGAGCCTGTGCTGCCGAGGGGTACACAGCTGTCAGAGGTCACCGAGCGATATTGCTCAGGCGAGCACTACATGTCTGGGACTGTAGTGAGTATTAGTGGGATAGATTTGTTGTTGCATCGTTGCATCGCGGCGATGATTGTTCGGGTGTATGGGTCACTTGCGACCCAACGGATCAGTGGTGGCCAGCTGCTGGTGTTGGAGAGGGTGCTGGTGGGCCATGAGCGGTTCGCCTGGGGTTTGACACTGCACGCGCGGATGATCACGCAGCTGGACCGTTGTCGGTCCACAGGTACCGGGGAGTTTGCGTTCGGCTCTATCCTGGTAGCCTGGTTTCTAGAGAGGATGTCGATGCTAGGCCCATGGGTTCTTTTAGAGGCGCCTGGGGCGCGAGAGCCTCGATTGAGGCGGTGGTCCGCAGTTCTGGTTCGCCACGGTGGTGGCGAAGGCGGGCATTATTTTACTGTGCAGGCGGCGCAGATCTGGCGGCAGATGCCGCAGGTCATACTTCGATACCCCTATGTTGGGGTGGACTTCTGGGGGGACCCGGACATGGTATTGCCTCCTGGCGAGGTTTTTGATGACCGAGGTATGTTGAGTTTTGTATGTTTTGATTTATGTTTTGATTTTGATATACCAGTTTATATGTATGATGATAGATATTGATACGATCGTGTGTTGGTTGTTTTGTGCATGTGCAGATTTGGCACCTCGCGGGCGTGAGGTGGAGTTCCAGAGAGTGCCGGCTCAGCGAGAGATGGAGAGACCGTCACGTGGAGGGAGGCGTCGGCGGGATGAGGCCGCAGGGGCACCAGCAGAGCCCGAGAGACTGGTGAGGAGGCGTCGATTTGATGACCCTGGTGCGGGGCCATCACACGCTCCTCCGGCGGCGGCCGAAGGTGATTTTGATGATATACACCGTCGTCTGGAGACGGTGTTACAGGACGTGCCTAAGGGCATGTGGATCCGCATCCAGGACGAGGGGTTCCTGGAGCAGTGCATAGGGTTACCGCCACCATGGCGGTCGATCGTGCGATGAGCAGTTGTGCTTGCCGCCATGACCAGTGGACGCCTGCCGCCGGGGCAGGAGGGTCCTACAGGTGTTCCACCACCACCGCCTGGGGCAGGTGGGGGTGGGCCACCACCTCCTCCTGAGGGAGGGGCAGCTGGGGGTGCGATAGAGGCACCCTGATGGATATATTTTGTATATCTTTTTGGATTGTATATAGGTTGGTGAGCCAATTTTGTATCGAGGTGTGGCACTGGCCTGCGGGCATATGTATTTTTTGTATGTAAACAGTCGGATGGCCTTAAAGGCCTTGATATATATATATATATATATGAGTATACATCTTTTTGAGATCCTGGTATTGTTTACATATGTTTTTTGTTGATAATGATGATGATGTCTATCTTATCTATATGTTGTGACATGATGTATGAGATGTGTTATGTATGTGTAGCTTGATGTGATATATGCCAATCTAACACCATGTTAGCTATTTCATCTGTTGTTTGATTCAATTGTCTTGGAATATGTGTAAATGTAATGGAATCAAAATGTCGAGATAATAATCTAACCTGCAGGTATTTGCGAAAGAGGCATGGATCGCGTACACGGTAAACATTGTTGAGCTGGAGAACGACTAGTTGAGAGTCGAGGAAGATGCTAAGGTGACGAATATGATGACGCTGGGTGTCGGCTAGGAGGCCAATGACAGTAGTATATTCGGCTTGGTTGTTGGTTGCTGACCCCAAACATATGCCGCTTGAATGGAGCATTTCATGTGAGGGGGTGTATAAAGCCCAAGCCGCCGAAGCGAGATTTTGTGTCCAACGGCTGGCGCCGTCGGCGTAACCAATGTGGTAGGTTGGTGAAGGAAGCATCTGTCAATAGCACAAAGGATAGTTTAGACGAGAGGGGTGAGAGAAAAAAGATTAAAAACACTAGAAAAAAGAAAATGACCTAAAGTACTGTGACTACTTTTAAGCATAAAACTTCTTAAGGTATAACCCATTGACGAGTTCCTTGAGTGAGAGGCCTTCGGGGGAGGCCAGGATGTATGCACCTTTTGTGAGGCAATGTTGGATGATGTAAGGGCCATGCCAGAGTGATTCGAATTTGTCGTGGCCAAAGGTGTCATGAGCGATATCATAGGCCAAGACGAGGTCGCCTTCGCGGAATGAACGGAGGTTGACATGGTGATCAAAGGTAGCTTTGGATCATTTTTTAGCTGTCTCGTTGTTCTGTAATGAAGATCGGCGATTTTCATCCAGCGATTCCCAGTTCAGCAAGCGCTGCTCCATTGGAGTAGTGTCAGGTAATAGCTCAATTGCAGTGCATAGGGTGGGTATTTCGCACTCGATGGGAAGAGTTGCCTCGACCCCATGGACTAAATGAAAGGGAATGAAACCTGTGGCGGTCTTTACTACCGTTCGATAAGCCCATAGCGCGGAAAATAACATATGATGCCAATTGGTTTTATGTTTATTAACCGTGCACTGTAACATGGTCTTGAGGACTTTGTTTACTGCCTCGACCTGTCCGTTTGACTGAGGGTAATATGGTGAGGCAAACTCATGAGAGAAGCCTAA
>ML795463.1:613275-639235 GCA_009831015.1 Picea engelmannii
TGTCCTCTCCTAAAAGTTTTGAAATTTTGTTAAGGGAGATGAGATTGTTTTCACAATCTCTTTCTGATTCTCAAGATCGCTTGATTGTGCAAGAGAAGAGCATACTCAAGGATTGCTACTCCAACTTCGAGTCCCAAATGTGATTTAGATGTGATTAAAATTGATGTGTTCCTCAGATTATAAATCAAAGCAAGCCATCCATGTGGTAGAAAGCAAATAAGGGAAAATGATTTTTGTCCACCTAAGTGCTTATGTTTGCTTGACTATCCCCTTTATAAGTTGAGGGGTCTAAGTGGTGCAGTATTTAGAGCATGCATAACATCATTCTTGAGAAGGAAAATGACTTTCCCCACATCCAAAAAACCTTACAATGTGAAATTTAGTTCAGATGCGCGGCCTCCAGTGTAGACAGAGGCGCATGTGGCGCATGCGCGCTGACAGTATTGAGAACTAAAGCACATGCGCGCAGAGAGAGAACGTTGTACAGGCGCATGCGCGCAAGATGTGCGTCTGTGGGGTGGAATACCCGCGCGCCTGTGACAAGTTACCGGAAAAGAAAATCCGGATGGATTTCTCTCAATTCTCCTGCAAATTAACTGGTTAGCAGGTCGGCGAAGGCTGGTTTGTGTCCCTGCAAGTTAATAAAGCCAAAAGGAAAGCAAAATAAACCCAAATGAGGGAGGAATTGATACCTACTCCCCAGTGGAGTCGCCAGTCTGTTCGCACCCAATTCGTCACCTGGTGAGCAAATCAAGGGTGCTTACATGCCCTTTTGGGTCTTGCAGAGCATGACAGCTGTGGAAGGAAGGGTTAGAGGAAACAAAACAAACTACAAGCAAGAATTAAATAAAAACAAACTAAAACTGTGAAAATATGGATAAAGAAACAATAAACATAAAAAAGACGCCGATATCACCAATGGTTTTGAGCTGGTCTATTGATGAAATCAGAGCACAATGAAGGAGGAGAACAGTGGTTCCTTCTTCCCCCAAAGGAAGGCTCTTGAGGCCCTCACAAACTTGCTTTCCTTACAATGCGAAGAAATGAGACTGATGGTGAAAGAACTCCCAGCACATCCACTCAATGGAGAGGTGAATGGCTCTATGGAATGTTGCCAATGTGTTGTCGTCAAAGAATGAGCCCTTGACAATCTTAGCAGCATAACAATACCTAGAATTCCTTGTGAAAACAATGTTCCTTCATGGCTTTTTATAGCAGATCACCGAGCGATTATGTAACCTCTTAAAAGTGTGAAAAGGGGCTCTTTAGGGCTTCATTAGGTCATTAACCCGCCTACCCTGTGGATTCAGCTCGGATTTGGGAGTCAAATCAGATTGGGAGCTAGTCCGAAAGTGGTTGGGAGGTCGGCCAATTCAATAAATGCGTCGTATTAGCAGGTGCGCATGTTTTTGCGTTGACAGCCGCGCGTCGTGCGCGCATGCGCGCATCATACGTTCTTGTCCTGCGCATGTGCGCGCGCACCAAACTATTGTAAAGCGCCCTTCAATTTTTGGTTACTTTGTATAGTTTTTGACCCTTCTGGAATGCTGTGAAATTAATTCAGTGCCATGAATGACTTCATTGCTGTTTTGACGATGCGGAGTTCTTGTCGCCATGTGCAGACGAAATTTCGGTGATAACATGTATCATCCATAATAACTGAGTGCGGCAAGTAGCAGCAGCAATGTACTATGCCTTTGTAGTTGATAAATAAATAGATCTATATTTCTTACTAAGCCATGCTACTAACGAGTCACCTAGGAAGAATGCACCTCCATTGGTTCTCTTTCTCTCATCCACACAATTTGCCCAATCAGCTTCTGAATAAGCAGTTAACTGAAAATTTTGATTTCTAGGATACCACAAACCATAAGTCATTGTGCCCTTCAAGTATAAAAATATCATTTTGACAGCTACTAAATGACTTTGTTTGGGAGAAAATTGATAATGACCTACCATTCCAACAGCTTTCATTATATTAGGACGAGATGTTGTGATGTACAAAAGACTTCCAATCATTGATCGATACGTGCTTTGATCAACATCAGACGAAATATCATCTTTACTAAGCTTGCAACCAACCACCATAGGTGTACTAACAGGAGAGGAATCTTCCATTTGGAACTTTTTCAACATCTCTTTCAAATATTTTTCTTGAGAGATAAATATTCCTGTAGAACTCTGATTTACTTGTAAACCAAGAAAATATGACAATTCTCCTATCATGGACATCTCAAACTCTGTTTTCATAGAATTAGAAAACCACTAAATAGAAGAGTCATTAGTACAACCAAAAATAATTCCATCTACATAAACCAAAACAATTAATAGATCATCACCTTCAGACTTAATATATAGATTGTTGTCAACAGTACCTTTATTGAACCCTTTGTCTTGTAAAAATTTATCCAAACTATAATACCAAGCTCGTGGTGCTTGTTTCAGCCCATATAAAGCCTTCTTCAACTTGTAGACATAGTCAGGATTATATGTCATTCAAAATCCTTTAGGTTGCTCCATATATACTTCTTCTTCTAGATCTCCATTGAGAAATGATGACTTAACATCCATCTGATATACTTTAAAGTTCTTATGACATGAATATGCAAGAAACATCCTGATGGCTTCCAATCTTTCCACTGGAGCAAAGGTCTCATCAAAATTGTTTCCTTCAACTTATGCATACCCTTTACAGACCAATCTGGATTTATTCCTAACAATTTGTCCTTTTTCATTCATTTTATTCTTGAATACCCATTTGGAGCCTATTACATTCTTATCTTCAGGTCTAGGAACAAGCTCCGAAGTGTTGTTCTTCTCAATCTAATCAAGCTCTTCATTCATACCTCTAATCCAATCGTCATTCTTGCTTGCTTCATCAAAAATTTTATTTTCAATCATAGATAGGAAAGAAATCTGATATTGTTCAGAGTCTCTAATCAATTTCCTTTTTGTTTGAACTCATTTATTCATATCTCCAATTATCTTATTTTCAGAATGATTCTTTCTAACAATTCTAAGAGGTGGTTTTGTTTCTATCTGCTTAGTTGAGTCTGCTTAAGTATTTGTATCTTCATCTAATTTAGAGTCTTCTCTTTTTTATCCTTGGACCTGTTCATCTTCAACTTCAACTATATCTTTTGTAGTTGATTCAACATTGCTTACATTTTGTATCGGGATTTCTTCATCAACTTTTATGTTGATACAATCATCCAATTTATGCAGCCTCTTATTATAGCATCTGTATCATTTACTGTTTGTAGCATAACCTGAGAAGATACCTTCATCAGCCCTGTCATCATATTGGCCAATATTTTCATCATTATTCTTGATATAACACTTACTCCCAAAGAGTTTAAAATGCTTGATTGAGGTAGATCTTCCAAACCATAGTTCATAAGGAATATTTTCACTGTGTGGCCTAATATGAGCTTTGTTAAGAATATGTACAGTTGTATGAATTGATTCTACCCAGTATGTCTGAGCAATGTTCATTTCATTCATCATTGATCTTGCCATTTGTTGAACTGATCTATTTTGCCTCTCAACTACTCCATTTTGTTGTGGAGTCCTTGGAATAGTGTACTCTCTTTTGATTCCATGTTTATCGTAGAACTCTTTGAAGTTCCATGAACTAAACTCTCCTCCTCTATCAGACCTTACTGCCTTCAATATTTTTCATGTTTGATTCTCAGTTAGAGCCTTAAACACTTTTAATTTTTTGAATGCTTCATACTTTTCCTTCAGAAAGGCAACCCATGTTAGTCTAGAATAATCATCAATAATTAACATGAAATAGTTTTATTTTCTTGCACCTTCCTTCCTTGATGGTCCACATAAATCCATATGTACTAACTGAAGAGGTTTTTCTGTAGAAGGAAAGTTCTTAGATTTAAACTGTGTTCGAGTAAGCTTTCCTATTTGGCAAGGTTTACAAACATAATCATATGGATTTGATATCTTTGGAAGATCGTTTACTGCCATATTGGTTCTAAGTTTGATTATATGATCAAAATTTAGGTGTCCAAGTCTCCTATGCCATATCCAACTTTCATCATGCTTGCTTAAGTGACATTGTTCTTTTTCTTCTTTTAACACATAGACATAGTTTTTTGTCCTTATGCCTTTTGCAATCAGTTGTCGTGAATTCACAGATTTTATTCTACAATCTTTAGAAGTAAAAACAAATTCACATCCTCGATTACAGATTTGACTGACACTAAGCAGATTATGTTTCAGACCATCTACAAACAACACATCTTGAGCTTTCCCTTTTCCATTACTCGAACTTACCATTCATTTACCTTTTATTTTTCCTGGTGCATCGCTTCCAAAAGTTACATTCCCTGATTTTCTTTCATTTAGAGTTAGAAACTTACTTTTGTCTCGAATCATATGTTTGGAACATCCACTATCAATATACCAAGGATTCTTTTGTCTTTGAGCTTATAACACTAATCCACACTGGTCATCTTCTTTCTTCTTCCAAACCTTGAAATTTTTAGTAGCAGGATTCAAATATGGCTTATAGTTCCTTAAACGATAGTCTACAACTTTATGTCCATAATTATGGCAGGTGTAATATTTTGGTTCACTGAATAACAGATCATAACGATTTTTATGCTCATAATTGTTGTTATGATTAACCTGTGTCTTTTTCCCAAACATCACATGATTTGTAGTCTGTGGTTGTTTGTTACTTGGTTGTCTCAATCTTTGTTGTGGAAGATAATTATTCCTTGAGTGTCTTGATTGCTCATATCTAAATCTTAAAGAACAATTTATAGCTTTGTGACCAAAGTTAGAATAGAAAAAACAATATCCATAGAAAAATCCTTTGTACCTGGAAAATGGTTGTCTTCTTTGAGCGAGTCGATTTCTTCCATGTTGATGATTTCTTTGACCAAAAGATGTGTCTGTATTATTTCTTTGATCTACAGATTTGGTTCTAGTACTTTTTCTTTCATTCCTTCTTGACAGTTGATTATCTTTCTCTGTTTTTGTAGAGTGGTTGTTGTCAATGATTGTAGATTTGACAAACTTGATGGATTATGTGTTACTTGGTTGATCACTACTTGATCCTTCTTCATAACCCAATCCAAATTTCAACTTTGGATTCCTTTTCTGATTTAGAATGGAGGTTAATCCTTCTGAAGCTTTAATACTTGACAAATTTTGGTGATACAATGCCTTAAACTTCTCCATCTCTTTTCTGGTTTTTACTATCTCTTCTTCCAAGGCTTCACATCTTGTTTTCTTCTCTGATAACTATTGTTTCATAATGTCCTCTATTTTATTTTCCTCTTCTAACTCCACTTTTAGCAAGGCAAAGTCTTCATCAGGTTTTTTACCATTCATTTTAAACTGCATCAACAACTGTTTTTGTTTTCTCTTCTTAAACTTGAGTCTATCAATTTCTTCGAAAGCACTAATTAATTCACCTTCCATATCCACCACAACTTCTTCATAATCCATGTCACCTCTTGTGTGTTCATCATCAAGATCTCCCATAGCCACAAGCATAAAATCATTCACTTTGTCTTTGCAGGATGAATCGTTATCTATGTCTTCTGAGGAGTCGTCATTGTTTGCACACAAACTTTTCTTTTTACTATATTTCTTAAATTTGTATTTCTTTACATCATAATAGTTCTGGTCATTTTTATTGTGAGGCACTTAGATGCAAAATGACCTATCTTACCACAGTTAAAACATTTGAAGGGCAGTTTGCCTTGATATTTTCTTGATCCTTTCTTTAACCTTCTCACAAATTTTGCCTCAATATCATCTAATTATGAATCAGTATTCTTGTCTGCTTTAAAGGATGATTCTCTAGTGATGGATTTATATTTGCTAATTCTCATTTCATATGCAGTTAGAGTTCCTAGGAGTTGTTCAATAGACAGAGTTTTAAGATCATTTAATTCTTCTATTGCAGAAACTTTTGGATTAAATCTATCAAGCAGAGATCTTAAAATCTTCTGAACTAAAAATGCATCTTCAATCTTCTCACCAAGACCCTTCATGGAATTCACAAGCTCTTCAACTCTTAAAAAATACTTACTAATTGTCTCATCATCATTCATCTTTAGTTGTTCAAATTTCAATCTATATGTTTGAAGTTTGGCATCTTTTACTTTCTCATTTCCTTCATAACTGCTAATAAGTTTATCCCACATTGCTTTGGCAGATTCAAGATGCATCACCTTTACAAACTCAGCTTCAGCAAGTCCATTCAATATAGCATTCATTGCCTTTGCATTGAAACTAAATTCTATCTTATCATCTTTAGAAGCTAGCACAACATGCTTTATATATCCAGTTTCTACTACATACCAAACATCAGCACCTAAGGCTATTATGTGTGTTCTCATTCTAACTTTCCAGAAGGCAAAGTTTGTTCCATCAAACAGAGGAGGCTTATTGGCTTAAGTCCCTTCATGACTTGTCATGTTTAATCTTACAGATCTACCTTTAAATAAAAGGAACCTGCTGTGATACCAATTGTTGAAATTACTAAGACAATTGAGAGGGGGGGTGAATCAGTTGTTAATGTGCTTAAACAATATTATGTTTATTAAAAAAAAAAAAAAACTTCACCAAGTGACCATCAATATTATACAAGATATGAAAAATAGAAATAATAACCATCAATCACACATATGATATAAACAGAGATTGATTTTCATGAGGAAACCCATAAAGGGAGAAAACCTCTTCTTCTTTGAATGATAGGCAATATTTTATGTTATGTACATCATCTATCTTTGAGCCCCAACTCAAAATGAGGCTACCACCTCTATTTTACAAGATACAACTTACTGAGAGCACCAAATATCTGGTTTCTCTAGCACCCACTAGCAGGAAGCACCAACTCCCTGAGTGTTCCAGCACCAACTGGATGGAAGCACCTACTTCCACTTATACAGGCACCAACTTGCATACAGAAAAATCTGTGTTTTTCTTAGCACCACCCTGTTTTATAGCCACAACTAGATGAAAGCTACAACTTCCAGTATTCAAGCAACAACTTGAATAACAGAGGAATATAGTCCTCCCTAGTGTTAGAATATGATGGATGTGCTCATTTAACCATATACAATATCACTATTGTCACCCAACCATAGGTCGAAGCCACCCTCCGAGCACCTTAACCTTGATAGAGAATCATTTCGGAAGCAAACCCTAGGCTAGATAGCTAAGCAAGGGGTAGCGCACCCTTTTGCAAGGATAGCACACCAAACAAGAGCTGATCAGATAGTCCAAACCATAACCAAGAGATAGTCCAAGCCAAAACGAAATCTGCTAGCTGCAGCAGCTACAATGGAATCTCTCCTCCAAACTTGTGCACAAATTGTCCAACTGTAGTGCGCACAAGTGTTGCTTCTGCAATTCTGAGAATGCCTATTAGAATGAAGACTGGCCTCTTATATTTATACTAAATATGGCAGACTGCCTGGGCCGACTTCTCATTCTGGGTACTAATTCTTTAGTATATAGTATTTCCTTTAGTCGACTTCTTCTCTTGGAGACTAATAACCTAATACAAGTCATTTCCTTGAGCTGACTTGTCTTCTAGGGTTATTAACTAATCAATTAGGGTTTCTTCTTGTTTCCTGGAATATTCTATTCTCGTCAAGTTTACACGTGGAGGTAAATACCTCCCGCAGCTACCATAATATCAACATCTAGTACCTCCCTACCTTCCTGATTATAAATAAATGATTGAATAACCAACAATACAGATATATCAATTCTTACCACTTCTTCTCTGTTCTGCAATTCTTCTCTGCTTCACTATTCTTATGTTTTGTTCATACTTGGCTTGACTTACTGCCTCTTTCTATCTGTTCTTTCTTTGTTCCTCTCATGCTCTTTGGTATGTGTACATTCTACTCTCTTCACCTTTTCTATTATGTTCATCTTATGTTTCTCATCTCTTAGTTTGATCTCACACTATGCATACTGTGATTTTCCTTTCTCCCAGTTCAACTCATTTTTCCAGTGAGAACAACCAACCTAACTCGGTCACGGCGTATTGCTTTTATACAATCCTTCCATTTAGTTACACTTAGAATCTCCAAAGAAAACTTCCAAGCAACCAAATCACCAATAGCCCAAGAACTATGATTCAGTTATGCTAACTGAATCGTAACTGATCAATAATCTGTGAAGTGAAACAGTAACCCTTCGATCAAATTATCGAGATAATCAACATCGTTGGATTAAACACGTAGAGACTTGTTGATTTATCAAATGTGTTCCTCGCGAACTTTACATGTGCGAACTAGCACTAGGCGTGTTTCTCCCCACATGCCCACTCGCGGTGACCATATGCCAAACAAAAGTCATTTTGCGATTTCACGTTTTGGGTGATCAACTGTGAGTCACCTGGATTTTCCCAACTCGTGAAACTCTGAAGTGGATCCTAGCAACACTAGCTCCTTCTCTTCTCTTATGCTAATGTGACCATTGGCTGTGACCACAGCCTTATTTAAAAAAAAGGCATTTCGTGATTTTTCGACTCGCGATGTCAGAGGTTAGAGCACCTCCCTTCTTCTAATTCTCGAACTCTCGACTTCAATCACCTTAGATCAACGGTCTAAGATTTCCCGTGACTCAACGGTCTTGATTACCTTCTGCATTTCATGATTCCGCAAGTTCCTGTCTGACGTGGTCCTTGCTGACATGGTCTGCAATTGTCCTTCCTGACGTGGATCTCCTCTCGTGGCACATGTTCTTCTCCTGGATCTGATGGCCCAAATTAATCCTCGATCCAATGGTCAAGATCTCCTCTTCGCGAACTCAAACTTCATATCAGATCAACGGTCTAGATCTTATCACGATTTCTCATTTCAGATGTTTGAACGTGAGTCAACCCTGACTCTTCTAACTCCTAATATCTGAAATACTCTAGATCAACGGTCCATGGCCCTTTATGATCTAATGGTCCAGATCTTATCGTGATTTCGCATTTCGCGACTTCAAATGTTAGAGAACCTCATTCCTTTGACTCTTTAGTCAGTGAAATGTTGATCTCTCGCCACGTGTCCTCTGGATTCAACAACTCAGATCTCATCGTGATTTTGTGTTTCACTGAATTGGAGGATGGCTCTCGCCCATTATCCTCTTCGCAGTTATACTGGATCCGACGATTGTTGGTCCTCGTCGCTCAGATCCAACAGATCAGATCTATATTTCTTTTTTGTGCTTCCTCTGGTCACTGGGCACTGATCTAACGGTCATCAGGTAGTCGGGATTGGTGATCCAACGACCACTATCGTTCTTCCTCCTGAGCTTTCTGATCTCTCTAAATTAGAATATTTTCTAAGTGCTCAAAGGTCTCGACCTTTTCTCCTCCTGCAAGTCTTTCTCTTGGACCTCGGCTGCACTTCTGGAAAGTGCAAAGCGCTATCTCTTATGAGCTTTGATCTCTACTTATTGTTTTCTTCTTCACCTGAGCTTGTGCTTTCCCTGTTTGCCATCATTGCCACTTTCCTTACTACTACTTTTCTTTCTGTAAGCAAACCATTGATGTTGTTGTTCTTGCCATCAATCTTCTGAATGTCATCACTGTTGTTCTTGCCATCAATGACAAGCACATTATTTTCCTGAAAAACATGCCAACATGGTTTTTGTTACATTTGTTTTGTTTTGGTTATTTATTATTATATGTTGTTTTATATATAATATAATTAATATATTTATTATATTTTTTACATTTGTTACATTTGGTTTTTGTTACATTTGTTTTGTTTTGGTTATTTCTTATTATACGTTGTGTTATATATAATATAATTAATATATTTATATAATATATATTATATATAACACACAATTAATATATTATTGTATATTATATAATTAATATATATAAGTGACGGGTTACATTGGTTATAGTTATAAGGTAAGGGAGGTTAAGAGTGATAATGTTAAAAGGGTAAGGGGTTATATAGTAAGGGTGATAATGTTAAAAGGGTAAGGGGTTTTAGTTATAGTATGACGATGACGACGACAATAACAATGATGATGATGATGATGATGATGACGATGATGACGATGACGATGACAATGAAGATGATGATGATGATGACAACGATGATGATGATGAGGAGGAGGAGGAGGAGGAGGAAAATCTTGATTATGGTGATGACAATAACAATGACGACAACAATGACAATGACAACGATGATGATGATGATGATGATGAGGAGGAGGAGGAGGATGATGACTATGTTGATTATGTTGATGACAATAAGGGTTATAAGGGATAATGTTTATGGTTATAAGAGTTAGGTGTTGGAACTAATATGGTATAAGGATAAAGAGTTATAAAGGATAAGGGTTATGGTTATAAGGGTTATGAGAAATCATATGACATTACACCATTTTAATTTAATGGCATCAATGTTAATCACTTTCCTATGGTCCCATGTGACCATTTTTAAAGAAATTTAGCTCCTTCGAGGGAATATGAAAATATATTCCAATCGAATTAAATTTATTGGAATATGTGACCATCATATTTTACCATGTGTTTTCTCTAATCTCATCCCATGAACTTCATTTTTCCTCCAAACGTTGAGATGTGGTTTTAAAAATAATGAAATTTAATTATGATAAAATCAATTATAAACCTATCTTCATTTCTACATTATATGGTATATTAGTGTGGAGAATATATCGTTTTTTGAATACTTTTCTATGTTGGACCACTCTCTCTTTAGTCACTTTTCCTCAATATAGATACATAAATTTTTGGGATGTTTAGTGCTTAAGTAGGGTTCCCTTTTTTTTCCTCTCCTCTTCTCCTTGGTCCTAATTAGTCACTGGTTTGGATTTATTATACAATTTAAGGTGCTTGTTTGGGGCACTCTCTTACTTTACGGGACTAATTTGTGACTTCCTTTATTGACATAACCCCTATCTCATAATCCTTGTATACCTTGACCCATATAATCCCTAAGCCCTATAACCTCTAACTCCTATAATGTCTATAAACCATTTCTTATATAACCCCTAACACTGAATTTATATGTATAATATAGATAAATAGTAAACTCAATAGACAACCCCAACAACCCAAATACATAACCCTTATAACCACATTAAACCTAAACTCTAAATGTTATAACCCCTATTTTTTATAATAACTAGCTCCTTACCATATAAACCCTAACCATTATAACCCATAACCCTTAACCAATATAAATCTTAATCCATGTCCCTATGATACCTACACCTTTTAACATCTATAATAACTAACCCTTAAAAATATTATTACCACTAAATCCTATCCAACCCTCAAACCCCTATATCCTCTAATCCTTGACTTCTAGAACACTTAAATCCTATAACCCTCTATCATATAACCATTATTATATAACTTTTATAAACCTTATTCCTTTAACATTAACCTTTATAATCATTATTTTATAATATTTTAAACAAAAACCCTTTCAACAAAACCATCGTAATCATATAACCCTTAACCCATATAACCCAAACCACCTATACACTTATAAACTTCATAACACCTAACTACAACCCATAAAACTTAACCCCTATGATGATGATGATGATGATCATGATCATGATCATGATGATCATGGAAATGATAATGATGATGACAATCACAATGACAATGATGATGATGATGACAATGATGATGATGAGGAGGAGGAGGATGAAAACGACAATTTTGATTATGTGATGACAATGATGATGATGATGATGATGATGATGATGATGAAAATGACGATGATGACAATGATGACAATGATAATGATGAAAATGATGATGATCACGATGACAATGATAAGGATGAGGATGACAATGTTGATTATGATGATGATCATGACAATGGATATGACAATGAATATGGAAATGACAATGATGATGAAAATGACAATGATGATGATGAAGACAATGAAAACGATGACGATGATGATGAGGAGGAGGAGGAGTAAGATGATGATAATGTTGATTATGGTGATGAAAATGAAAAATGACGACAACGACTACATGGTGATGATCCATGTCATACATAGTGATGGCATCCCATAACTTTAG
The DNA here is from genome assembly GCA_009831015.1 of Picea engelmannii. Lineage (NCBI taxonomy): Eukaryota > Viridiplantae > Streptophyta > Pinopsida > Pinales > Pinaceae > Picea > Picea engelmannii. Next base: position 625,348 of record ML795463.1, read on the forward strand.
TAGCTCATTAACGATCATGATGATGATGATGAGGACTATGACTATGACGTTGACGATGATGATCATGATCATGGCGATGACAATGATGATGGCGATGACAATGATGATGATGATGATAATGATGATGATGATGATGATGATGATGACCATGCTGATGACATTGGAAATGACGATGATGATGACAATGGTAACGATAATGATGATGGTGATGATGATGATGATGACAATGGTGGTGATGATGATGATGATGATGGTGATGACAATGATGATGAAAATGTTGATGATGATGACAATGTTGATGATGATGACATTGACAATGTTGATGATGATGATGATGACAAAGACAATGACAATGATGATGATGATGACCATGGAGACGATGATGATGATGACGACGAAAATATTGATTATGGTGATGACAATGACTATGATGATGATGATGAATCCATGATGACAATCATGATAGTGATGACGATGAAGATGATGAGGAGGAGGATGATGACAATGTTGATTATGATGATGAAAATCATGATGACGACGATGATTAACCCATATAAATAAATACTTTAAAGAGAATAAATCATATAAAAGGTATAATCACATAACTTATAAAATTCATCATTTATGCAATATCATTGATCATCTTCTTCTTCATCCAAATATACATCTATGTCATCTGGTTTATAATCGACATTGAAAGTATTGGCCATATCAACATCATCATCAAAGTCATTTTTGATAATATCACCATCAATATGATCATTGAGAACATTGTCATCTACATCTGGATCAACTTCTTTGACTTCTTCATGTAACAATATATTTAGTTCATGATCCTTTGCATCTTCTTCTTCTTCAGTATCATATTCTTCTAGTACGTTATACTTTATAGGCCTTCCTCTTGTAGCATATCTGAAAACTTACGACCAACCTACTTTACCTGGAACTTATGAATAAAAGACTTGCTCACATTGGCTTGGAAGAACATAAGTTTATGTACCCAAATCAAACTTCCTTGTATTAACCATGGTAAATCCATTGGCATGCTCAATAAAAATTCTATTTGGATCACGTTCATGCATATGTAACATATACCATTTGACCTTGAGAAAAACTAAATTGAAGGATTTAAATTCACACTTGATCATATCATCTAAATATCCATAGTATCTATTTTCTGATATTGTTGGATGCTTGTCACTTATTGAGGAAACATTAGTGACCTGAAAGACTACAGTTATCCCATAATTAGAGGTTTTCTTCTTGTCATCCAACTTTTTGATGTGAAATTTATGACCATTGCACCACATAGCCTTGTGGTCTGTCAATTGCAATATGCCTGACATGTAAAAAAATGCATTATCAATCAAATACTTAGGAAAAAATTATAAAAAAACACATTGTGTGGATTAATATATTGGAAAAAAACTAAAACATGATGTGGGTGAATAATATGCTTGTTTTTTTATCTTTTAAACCATATGCTAAATCAATTTCCCATTGAGTAAGATTGTTATCTTGATTACGATGAGATTCTTTAAGCAAATTAGCCACCCCTTCCCATGATAACCTACCATTACATTGTATACATCGATCTATCCATACCTTCATCCAATCAAGTTTGTTTGCAATGTATAAATGTAGTGCATCCCACTCTTGACCAACTGTATGAAAAAAGAATAAAAAATACTAATTAGAATAAAGATTAATAATTGATCGCCCGCACGAGTGTAGACTGATTGGCAAGTGTCGTGTAAATGGAAGGAAATTTGTAAAATGAAGTCTCATGTTCGATTCTCACCCGGATTTACTCATGCACCATTCTTGTTGGTTGGGTGGTTTCACCTAGGGTTATAGTGGTAGTTGACGAGGATAGACCCCATGTCACGTGAGTATGACAACCGCCAGTTGTTGATTCCCCCAGTACAAAAAAAAAAAAAAAGATTAATAATTGATCATGGAAGCTAAATAAAAAGTAAATAAGTACAATATAGAAATAAATCAATATTGATGAAAAGTATTATAGATCTCTACCATCTAATTACCTTTCAATTTATTCCTTCTACATTTCCTGACCAGGACCTCCCCTTCAAATTTGTTAATGAAAATGGCATCCCAAATCTGAGGTGCCTTCATGATTTTTGTTACTAATTTAGGAAGATACTGACTAATATACACCAAATATTGATATACATATATCCCTCCACCATAGAGCCCTCAAGACATGCTCTTTGTCTAATGAAAGCATTCAATGACTTCAAGTGCCTCTCCACCATCCACATTGACCTTGTGTGTACAGCTCCACACATTTCAATCTCCTCAACTTGGTGTATGAGGTAGTGTTCTTGTGCATTGAAAAATTATGGAGGTAGATATGTTTGCATTTCGCAAATTCTTTGAAGAATTTCTATCCTCCAATATTTTATATCTTCTTTACAGATTTCTTTAGATGAAAACCAGCTACACATGATATAAAAAATAAAATCATAGTTTCAACAACAACGTATATAAATTGAAAGTAAAACGGATGTCGACAAGTTGAGTAACAATGATTTTGCATATAAATCATTAATATTTACTTCATGTATTTTCCAAGATCATATATAACTTGGTTTACATTGTTGTCAAAGCTGTCAAGGAGAGATGGAGGTAGAACAAACTGTAACAACAAAGGGATCATTAATTTTTTGGAAAATAAAACCAAATTATAATACTAAAAATTCATATATTTACCAATATAGAAATCTACCAAAATAATTACCTTAATGAAGGTATGTCAGTTATGAGTTTTCACCCCACCAAATTCGCCTTTCTTCATCAATATATTCTTTATGTTTGAAGCAAATCTCGTGGGAGATTTAATTTTTCTAATGACCTCTTTTAAAAAAACAAATTCTTGCTCTATAATTAACCATGGAAGACTATTTCAGTGTCCATTGCTATTTGAATAAATCACATTTTGCAGTGCATGATTAGCTTTTTGAATGTCAGTACAAATTTTGAAAAGAAATTAATTGTCACTCCTTCCATCTACGATTCTCCACAATGTTTTCGTTACATTATTCCCTATATGTATTGTATCAAACAAATGATTATTTGTAGGTTCTCATAGTAGGGCAACCTATTGAATTTTATAGGGTAACTTTTCATTCCTCGCAGAAGCACATTGATGCCTTGACGACATTTATGAAAAACAACTAATGAGATTACAACAATAATTGTTAGATACAATAAACAAAATTAAATACAAATTAAAATTGTAAAACATTGTTGGCCCTTAGTTATGGATTAAGAAAGAAAGAGAAGAAAAAGGAAAAGAAAAGACGAAGTGAGAACTGCGCGGAAGGTACATTGACTGAGATTGGGTCGAAATTGTTAAAGCAGCAGAAAAGAAGGAGCGAAGCAATGGAAAGATATTTGTTGAAAAAGAAGATCGAGGATGACAGATCATCAGGGAAGATGGATTGTGGACAACTTAGCAAGTGGAAGAAGATGTCAACGAGTGCTTTGGAGCACTTCGTTGGAAAGAAAGAAAGACAGGCTGGTGAAGCCCAAAAAACGTGAGTCAAAGAGGACCTAAGGTTTTGGAACTAGGGTTTTGACACCTAGAATTTGTCATGTAATGTATAAATAAAGGTCTAAAGGACCTGGGATGCGTTCATTCAGAGTTGGTTGTTCGTCGTTTGTTGTTGTTGTCATTCATTGTGTATTGTGTGAGAGAGAAGTGTTGTGTGGGAGAGCCTTCTAGTATTGTAAGATATTCAGTTGGGTTTGAAGATCAACCCTGCAACTGGGTGCGCAGGGAAGGGAGAGAGAGAAAGAGAGAGAGATCTACAAGCTAAGAGTGCAGATAGAACTGTATGTTTTCCTATAATATCAAGAAACACAGTTCTTTGGATGTAGCCCTAGGGAGAGGGTGAACCACGTATATTTTGTGTCTATGTGGTTGATGTTGTGTTCTTTTACCTTATGGTGTTATGTTATTGCATTATTATGTTAGATATGGAAGGTAATTGTGTGAAGTAGGTGTATGCTTGGTAAGAATAACTAGGTTGCAGTGTGTTGTTGCCTTGGATCCACTTGCATTTCCTCTGGTTGTAGACACGTGTGTTCTGCAACCCCCTATTGCTACTTTGGGTGAGACTGCATCTGCTCTGTAGGTGTTGCCGAAAGGGCCAGTAGTTAGGGCTTGTTGGTGCATTGTTAGAGTTGAACCCTGGGTCTTCCCCTGTGCCAACAAATGGTTCTGTTGTCGGGACCAGGATCTTCTTGAGGGAGTGTCAAGGTGGTTTCCATCGAAGACAGAGATTCAAAAGTGGATTGAAGAACAAGAGAAGGACTTCGTTGAGGCTCAGAATAAGAACCCTAATCATAGCACAAAAGACTAGTTGGGAAAGTATATCTTTACCGATACACACGAGATTTTATTTGGAGGAATTCATAAGGAGTTATACAAGTGGTTATCCATATTAGCAGATACCTAGTTTGATATCAGAGCTAGACCACCTGTGGTTTGGACGTCCACGTTGATCAACAAGGTCAGGAGAGTTGATAGCATTGTTTCAAGAGTAGTAGATAATTGGTTCGACAGTACTATTGGAGGGTACATCATCGATTTTTCCATTTACAGAGTTGAGTCATATAGCCAAGCAAAGAGATATTTCTTTGAGGGACCTAGAGGAAAAATTTTACACTTTTTGAAGTTGAAGATCAAGATGTTATTGCATGAGAAGAACATGTTGAAAATACAGTAAGTAGTCTGATTGAAAATCTAATGTTCAAAAACTCAGACAGCGACAATGACACAGAGGTTGGACATACGCACAATGGGAGGACCTTCAGAGAATTCCCTCTAGTGAACCTGTTTGAGCAGAACCTCGAGCCAATGACACAAGATGAAGGGTTCTACAGTGGAGAAGAAGAGGAGTTAGTGAATGAGGAACATTCAGAGTCCGCTAGGGCAGAGGAAGGGAAGACTGAAGCACCTCACCGAGAAGAGTCATAAATTCAGGAACTGCGCTAACTGTTGAAGTAAGTACTATTACTCCTCCTGTTTTTTTAGCAGCATTAAGTAACAAGAGTAGTCAGAGTTACTAGAGCACTCAGAGAATTGTTACCAGTAGTTCAGTACATACTCAGTAAAGAAACCTAGGAAGATCTATGGAAGATGAGATGAGGCTACCTATATTTAAGGGAGATGGATCTGAAGATCATTATCATCACTGGTTTTTATGTGAAGATGTATGGAGTATTAAGAATGGCACTGAAGAAGTAGTTAAGAGAGATCAGTTTAGTATTACCCTAAGAGATTGCGCACTAAGTTGGTACATGAAATTTGTCCAAGGAATTACACAGCGTAAACCATTGAACGAGATCAATAATGCATTGAGTGAAAAATTCAAGAAACCCAAGTCGGAGTCACGGTGCATTACAGAGATGAAAGAAATCAAGCAGAGAGTAGTTGAACATGTTTGGAAGTTTGATCAGAGGTTTAAGACCTTAACAGGCCGCTTGAGTTTTCAGATCTCGGATGACCAGAATAAGGAATGGTTCATTGCTTCCCTCTTACCACACATTAGAGTCCCTCTGATGCAACAGAAGATCTCTTTGCAGGCTGAGGCATTGGAGATCGCCATGAAATTAGAATCAGCCCCTATGGGAGAATCTAGCTTAGGTATGAGTCAAATTTTGAGTCAGCTAACTAGCTTATCTCTGCAGGTCAAAGATATGAAGAAAGGCAAGGGAAAAGATAAAAGAGAAGATATTTGGTGTATCAGATGCAAATCATAAGGCCACGATAAGGAGCATTGTCCCCTATTTCATGAATACTTGGATTCTAGAGCTCTGATCCCTTTGAAGCAGGTTACTCTACCTTGGTGTGAGGTATGTAGAAATAGACATCACCCTGGTGAATGTTATTACATGCAAAAATATGTTCAGACACCTACAAATTTCTATTGCACATTTTGTAAATATGTGGGGCATGATGAGAAATATTGTAGGGCTTATGATATCTTGCATGAAAGATCAAGAGACACATATCAAATTCAAGGTGAAGTACAACAGGAAGGAAATACTACGCAGTATAACTCTCCGGGAAGAGGAAACTTCAATCCTCGTGGTGGATTCAGAGGAAGAGGATGAGCAAGAGGCATGGGTCGAGGTCGAGGTCACATCATTCGTTATAACTTCGCACATACAGGACACTTGGCAAGGGACTATCAGAACCCTTGTACCACTTACAACTACTACAACTCATTTGAACATGTCATTGAAGATTGTCTTATGTTGTTAGCCAAACTTCAGGAGAGACGAGGAGGTAACCAGCAATTACAACTCATCTCAGCAGAACCTCGCATAAAGGATCCTAGAGTCATTTTTATCACTAGAGGTTGTTACAGGAGAAGACAGAGTGACTCTAGCAAAGACCACAGAAGAATCAAGGGTCAGAAGAGCCGTAGATAAGACACAAGAGTTTGATCCAAGAAAAGAGAAACATGCATTTGAAGAGGCAAGAAAATAATTTGGAGGAGATCAGGCTTATTTTTCAAAGTCACAACCAGAAGTAAGAGAATATGGGATGCCTCTAGAATTTGATCAATCTGCATCACCTAGAGAAGGAAAAGAGGTAAGCAAGCTCATGGAATTCTTATGTGCTTGCATTAACTTGATAAAGGATGAAAGAGTTGTACAAGAGCTACAACATTTGATCAGAGAGTATGAGCTAGGGAAGGTAGACCCCTTACTGAATAGGGTAGTACATCAAGTATCCAAAAAGAGAAGGACAAATAAGAAACTACACCTTAATTCTCATATTGGATATTATGATATAGATTATGTGGTCCTTGACTTAGGGTCAGAAGTCAATGTTATGATGAAGAAGACCTGGGAACTGATGGGAAAACCTAAGTTGATTTAATCCCCTATCATGCATAGGATGGCTAATCAGCGGGAAGTAATTCCCTTTGGGAGACTAGAGCATGTCCATGTGGACATCTATGGGGTAAGGACATTTGTGGATTTCGAGGTGATTGAGATAGTCGATGATAGTTGTCCTTATCTTGCATTGTTAGGAATTGATTGGGCTTTCAATAATTCTACCGTGGTTGACTTAAAGAAAAGAAGAATGACATTTGAAGGTGATGGCCTTAGGGTCATTTCACCTATGGATCCTGATGAAGGTCACAGATACACAGAACCCATTAGAGAAGAAGACCGCACATATGATCTAGAAAAAATATATAAATTCACAGCAAGACAACAGGATTACGTAAATCCTACAACAGAAGGGAATTTAAGCTGGTGAAATGGCAGTGCATGTTCATCAAATTCAGAAGAAGCATTGGAGAACTGGAAGAACAAAATGTATGAATTTTTTTCATGGAGATGTGCTATATTGACCAGGGAAGTTCGTTGGATCGGAAAAGAAGTAAGTAATCTACCCACTTTTGATGGTTTAAATCATATAGAAGATTTCTTGTTGGAATTTGAATAAATTGTACCAGTACAACAAATTTTGTTGGCACTGGATGAATCCTTGAAAGCAACTACATCAAGATGGTGGGGAACACATAAGAAGAACATCGTGGACTGAATGCAATGTTGCACTTTGATGACAGTGCGCTTTTCAGAACAAGTAGAAGGGTGTGAAGTTAGATACACAGGTCAGAGTTGTCTGAAGTACCATGTGTGAAGTTGTGAGGAGGCCTGGAGCATTTTTCCTCAAGAGTAGTGGGTGCATAAATTCATTAACACTTTGGACACAACACCTATCAATTGGTATCTTCAAGTAGAAATGCACCTCACCATTGCAGATTGGAAAGGTATGAATCAGAATTTTGTAGCCACCTTTTTATTTGAAAGTCAGTACCCTACGGTAGATCAAGCTTTACAAGTTGTAAGACATAAATTCTTTGAGGAGGCACTTAACCTCCATGTTGAGCAATAAGAATATGAATGGACTGCACCGCTTCAGAAATTACAAGGTTGTTACGATATCAATGTTGATGAAGAGGATGATCCTCGAAATGTGAACATCGCAGAAACAGAAGGAAAGAGATACATAGAATGACCAGGAGTCGAACTACCTTTTATTGAACAGCCAATCAAAATCAAAAAATTTAAGATTGGAACAAAGCAAGAACCTAAGCTCACAAATCTTGGAGATTATTGGAATGATGCCATTATTGACAAGATCACAGAATTACTGCATGAGTATAAGGACTTGTTTCCCACCAATTTCACTGATATGAAGGGTATTAAAGGGCCCATGGGAGAAATGAAGATCCTATTGAATCCATATGCAAGGTCAGTCAAGCAGAGACCCTACAGATTGAATCCCAAATATAAGGATAAAGTCAAGATTGAGCTAGACAGAATGTTGGAAGCAAGAATCATAGAACCTGTTGAAGAGTCGGAATGGATTAGCCCTATGGTGGTTCAAGATAAGAAAGCATGAGAGATTAGAATCTGTGTAGAATTGAGTAAACTTAATGATGCATGTTTACATTATCCATTCCCCACACTGTTTACTGACAATGTGTTAGATAATGTGGGTGGACAGGAAGTTTACTCCTTCACCGATGGATTTTCAGGGTATCACTAGATCAAGATTGCCAAGGAATATCACCATAAGACCACATTTTCAATAGAATGGGGATCCTACTAGTACATAGTGATGCCTTTTGGATTGAAGAATGCACCATCCATCTTTTCTAGGGTGGTGGTCGAAGCATTCAAGTAGTTTTTACATAAATTCTTGGAAGCATATTTTGATGATTGGACTGTTTTTAGATTATTGCAAAATCATATTGAATGTTTAAGACTAATGTTTGATAAGTGCAGGCAATGTCAAATTACCCTGAACCTGAGGAAGTGCATCTTCTTCTCACCCTTTGGAGTGTTTCTTGGCCATATTATATGTAAGCAAGGATTGGTGGTAGATACATCTAAGATTGCCATTATTGTTGATATACCCCCTCCTACTTCAATTAGATAGTTGCGCACTATGTTGGTACATATTGGATACTATAGAAAGTTCATTAAGGGATATGCACAGATTACAACACCCATGGAGAATTTGTTGAAAAAATATTGTCAGTTTCAATGGACAGAAGAATGCCAGCGGAGCTTCGACACATTGAAACAAAAAATGGTCACTGTGCCCATTCTGGTTTTCCCATATTGGAGTAGTGAATTTCATGTGCATGTAGATGCATCCTCTATTTCATTAGGAGCAATGATAGCACAACCAGGCACAAGAGATATTGATCATCCGCTATCCTTTTCTAGCAGGAAGCTCTCTACAGCTGAGATAAATTGCACTACCACTGAGAGGGAAGGTTTAGCCATGGTGTATGCACTGCAAAAGTTTCGCCATTACTTGTTGGGAGGACACTTTAAGATCTTCACTGATCACTCTGTATTGAAATACCTAGTCAAAAAGCCAGTGTTGGGGGGAAGAATATGTAGATGGATTCTTTTATTCCAGGAATATGAATTTGAGATCGTGTTCAAGCCAGGAGAATGAATAAGGGACCTGACCACTTGTCTCGGTTAGAGAATGGAGAAGAACCTACTAGTCTGGAGGATACACTGCCAGATGCACAGTTGTTAGCCATCAGGAAGGTTGATGATCACTTCGTCAAGACAGTCCAGTTCCTGTCAACATGAATGACACCTCACGAATATACAATTATCTAGAAGAAACAGTTGGTAGTTCACGCTGCAGGACTTTCACTTATAGTTGGGTAGCTATACAAGATGGGACTTGACGATATCTTGAGGAGATGTGTTATGGAGGAAGAAATACCATTGAATTTGGCAGAAGCACATGAGGGCATCGCAGGAGGACACTATGCAGGGAAAGAAACAACGCAGAATATTCTTAGAGTTGGCCTCTGGTGGCCCACCTTACGCAAAGATGATAAGGAATACTACAAAGCCTATGATGTATGCCAAAGAGTCAGGAAACCTTCCAGAAGAGATGAGATTCCTTTATCACCACAACTAACCTTACAGGGATTTGAGAAATGGGCCATTGATTTTATGGGACCTATCAACTCACCAGGAAAGCGCACAAGATCCAGATACATCATCACTGCGAAAAAGTATTTGACAAGATGGGAAGAAGAAAGAGTAGTTAAGGATTGTAGTGCAGCTACAGTTGTGTGATTCATATTTGATGATATCATAACCAGGTTTGGATGCCCGAACATCCTTATGAGTGATCAAGGCACACATTTATTAATAAGACTATTGAAGCCTTGACCCAGGAATTTGAATTTCATCATCAGAAGAGCACCCCATACCACCCACAGGCGAATGGTATAGTCGAAGAATTCAATAAGATCTTGGAGACGACACTAAAAATGATTTGCAGTGTAAATAGGGATGATTGGGATTTAAGAGTACCAGCAGTATTATGGACCTACAGAACTACTTGCAAGAAGATGACAATGTAGACTCCCTTTAATTTGGTCTATGGTCTTGAAGTTGTTGTACATATGGAATATTTGGTTCCTAGCTTAAGAATCGCAACCTTTACAGATATGGATGACACTGGAGTTGTTCAAGAGAGGCTCGCGCAGTTGTTCGAACTAGAGGAAGACATGTTTATTGCAGGATTTCATCAACAGGTACAAAAGAAAAAAGAAAAGGCATATCATGATAGACATATCAAGAAGAAAGCCTTTAAGCAAGGAGATGTGGTATTGATTTATGACAGCAAGTTCATGAAGCATCCAAGGAAGTTCAGGACACATTGGCTTGGGCTATATGAGGTTTCCTATGTTACGGAAGGAGGAGCTACGCAGTTGAAGACTTTGAAGGGAGAATGGAAGGAAGGATTGGTAAATGGGAGCCGGTTGAAATTGTACTATGACAACCAGTTGCCTCACATATCTCAGTAAAAGTAGAAGGAGAAGGTTCTAGGTACCAGGTGCATTTGAAACTAGGTACCAGACACAGAAAAGACAGTCTGCACATAGTGGGGAAGGATAGAGCAAAAAGCACGGGTTGTGCTACGTATTTTGAAGTCGAAGTAAAACAGAAGGTTCAGACCTGAAGTGCCTCAGGACGAGTCATAGGTGAGTGTTGGGGGCCTGTTGGCCCTTGGTTATGTATTAAGAAAGAAAGCAAAGAAAAAGGAAAAGAAAAGATGAAGTGTGAACTGCGCGGAAGGTACATTGACTGATATTGGGTCGAAGTGGTTAAAGCAGAAGAAAAGAAGGAGCGAAGCAAGGGAAAGCTAGTCGTTGAACGAGAAGATCGAGGATGACATATCATCAAGGAAGATGGATCATGGACAACTCAGCAAGAGGAATAAGATGTCAATGAGTTCTTTGAAGCACTTCGTGGGAAAGAAGGAAAGACAGGTTGGTGAAGCCCGGAAAATGTGGGTCAAAGAGGACCTAGGGTTTTAGACACCTAGGGTTTGGGAACTAGGGTTTTGAAACCTATACTTTGTCATGTAATGTATAAATAAAGGTCTAGAGGACCTGGGATGCGTTCATTCAGAGTAGGTTGTTCGTCGTTGGTTGTTGTTTTCAATCATTATGTATTGTGCGAGATAGAAGTGATGTGTGGGAGAGACTTATGGTATTGTAAGATCTTCAGCTGGGTGTGAAGATCAACCCTGCAGCTGGGTGCGCAAGGAAGGGAGACAGAGAAAGAGAGAGAGATATGTAAGATAAGAGCACAAATAGAACTGTATGTTTTCCTATAATATCAAGAAACACATTTATGTGGATGTAGCCCTAGGGAGAGGGTGAACCACATATATTTTGTGTCTCTGTGGTTGATGTTGTGTACTTTTACCTTATGTTATTTTGTTATTGCATTATTATGTTAGATCTAGAAGGTAATTGTGCGAAGCAGGTGTATGTTTGGTAAGAATAACTAGGTTTCAGTGTGTTTTTGCCTTGGATCCACTTGCATTTCCTCTGGTTGTAGACACATGTGTCCTGCAACCCCCTATTGTTACTTCGGGTGAGACTGCATCTACTCTGCAGGTGTTGTCGAAAGGGCCAGTAGTTAGGGCTTGTTGGTGTGTTGTTAGAGATGAACCCTGGGTCTGCCCCTGTGCCAACAAACATTAATAGATATGACACATAAACTAAATTCTTACCTTAACGACTTCTATTATATTCCAACTTCCATAGGTGAGGTATCATTCTTCGTGTTTTTATTCAAGTGTCTTCTTTCAAATTGAAAAGATGTTTTTTTGTAGTTCGATACCTATGGTTCTTAGGGAGGAAGTGCCTATAATCATCAAATACCTCCTTTACTAGCCTTCTTGAGCGATGCAATTCATCCTAGGACCACAAACTGGATATGCAAATTTTCCCTTTGTTTGAAGACCTTCAAGACATGGATTAATGTTCGTATTATTTATATAACAAGGAATTAATATTTAAGAAGCATGCATCATATTTTCATAAAATTATATACTATTAAAGTGTTGCGGTATGTTACAAACCACAAAAATGTGTTATCCCTAGGGCATCATGAATTGTCCATGTAAGTATTCCATGGAATTGAAATTGTTTTTTCCCTAATGGTCTAGAGATGTCGTACATAATGATGCCAACCCATCAATTTAGTAGCTCGTCGACAAGAGGATCAATATGTGCATTCATATATTTCACTTGGTACTTACATGATTGGGTGAAAGTACACATAATTACTACCTTTTGTATATAAAAGTAATTATGCAATGAATAAGACAAACAAAAATGCAACGTTCAAACCAATTTTGTAAACAAATACCTGGAACAATCATTTCCAACATTGTGTGCTTCTATTTATTGACATCGAAGGAGGAAGGTTATTGTTTATAACAAAAATAGGCCACCATAAGTAAATAGATCTGATCTCACCAAATGGATTGACAACGTCAACTGCCAATGAAAGCCTAATATTATGAGGTTATTCTTTAAAAAATGGCTAGCTTTCTTCGATGTTCCTAAATTTCAAACCATCTACAGGCATTCAAATAACACCATCTTCACTTCTATGTCGTGCATGGTAATCCATAAATTGTGCAATTATTTGGCACCTGAACAATCGTTGCAAACGTGGAATTATCGGAATATGACGAAGAACCTTGAGAGGCACATTTTTTGTTACTTGATCAGTTCGATATCTACTTATTTGACATTGCAGGCATTTCGTTTCCGATGCATATTGTCCATAATATATAATATGATCATTCAGACATGCATCAATAGTCTGATACAAATCTGGGTATGTGCGAGGTAAATTATTTGACGGTGGTAAGAAAAATTCACCTAACAATATACAACATAAAAAATAACTAGTTAATCTAAATAATAGTAATAAAAAATATTGCATCCTTAATTTACACATCAATTGACACTAAAAATAGAGAAAAATAAAGTCGACCTTTACGTATAATATGTAACGAATTATATTACGTACCTTAGGATCTGTGTGAGACAAGTGTTTGAAAAACCATTCAATACCTTCAAGTTCACCAACAACATTATAGTAGAGAGAATATTTGTTCTTGAGCCTTCGTAAAGGGGTTGTTTTTCTTTCTCAAGAAGAAGTACATCATGAATATCATCAAATTTTTCCTCATCGATAAGAGCAAAGATGTATTGGATCAATTTGTTTGTCCCATCATCTAGCTCAACAATATTATTGGTGTCATCTTCTTTCATAGGATTGAATTGATCTTCAATATCCATACCATATTCCACATCTTGTACAATAGTATTTCTACTACTACCTGGCATATATTTATCCTGAAACAGACACCTAGGAGGATTTATCTTTACAATTACAAACAATCAATAACATTAGTGTATATAACAAATATTAAAATGAAAGAATATTTTATAAATACAATCAATACAAAGACATA